>JALIZH010031325.1:0-27839 GCA_030522465.1 Rhipicephalus appendiculatus | reverse complement strand
GTAGTATTAAACAGGATAAGACAAAAAGAAGAACATTACTTTCGTTGGCAAGGAACGCAGCTGTCATGTCTCATTTCTGCGACTTTTGCGCGTTCGGTATGGTCAAGCTTCCTCGTTCTGGCAACGAGGAAGCCGAATAAGACCAGCATCAGCGAGAACTGACGCGGGACAGGCTAATGCACGGCAATGGTCACTATGGGATTAAAGGACAGGTGGTGCATGTGCCGACTGAAGTTCATACAACTGTAGAGTGCCTTCCGAGAAACATTCCTAATGACGTTGACACGTGCACCTTAAGCGGGGGGCTTCAGTGTAAACCTGTGTATAATAGTGGTATGGTCAAGATGCAGCAACACCATACTACTATCTGAAATCTTAACAAAGAGTGTTTCGATAAAGAGCAGTGGCACAACATATCTCAGAGGCGCGTAGGACTTAGAAGCGCGATAGCCTGAAGAAGAGAAGGCCACCAGCTTCGCTGTTTCATCGTTTTCCGAAAATAGGAGCTGCTTGTTCCGAGTGTTTCAGTATTTATTAGTTATAAAATAACGAGCTCGTCTTCAGAGGTAAATGGTCGTTGTGTTTCGCGATTCCTTGTGTTGGCGCCGAACTGACGCTATTTAGAAGACAACTTGTATGAGAAGTTTCTATTACTTAAGTGCAATGAAGGCAACAACCTTCAAACCAAAACAAATGGTGTGCGTAAAATGAAAGTATACTTCTTCTGGATTCACTGGTGCTCATTATTGATTTGAGTGACATTGTTCATCTGCATCTTTTAGTCCACTGCATATGTTAATAACGAGGACCCGTGGTCATAGGTCACGAACACGTCTTTACTGTCTAAGGGCTCGCTCCGAATCCCCAACTTCCTCTTCCTCTCTCTCGTGCCTCCCCTAAGCCCCTGGCCCACTTCTTTATTTTCAACATCCTCCGAGGGGGAGGGGACGAACGTTCGAAAAGTCATTTCGCTGCCTCTAACATGTAGAGTTTTTGTAGCGGGCGGTTCACTACGTGACCCGTTGCCAAACGCACGGAACAGGCTCTGGCTACCCCGTCTCGTCCGGGATGCAGCGACAACACTCGCCCGAGTTTCCAGAACGTCGGAGAAGTGTTTTCTTCATGCACGATGACAACGTCGCCTACGTGAATTGGTGATGAAGCTTGGTCCGGGCGGTAGTGCACTGACCTGAGTTGTAACAAGTATGCACTCTTCCATCGCCGCCAAAGCTCCATGCTGATCCGCTTCCGGTATTGAACACGTCGCTGAAGTTCAGCGTGAGTTGAGGTCTCTGCGTTAACACCCGGCTCCGGCATGGCGATTGCTCGTTTTCCGAGCAGAAAGTGCGCCGGAGTCAGAGGCTGCAGTTCGTTGGGGTCATCCTCCAGGTACGTCAGGGGTCTGCTGTTAATAACGGCTTCAACTTCACTTAAGATTGTCACGAGGCCCTCTGCATCCAGGCTGCTACGTCCCAAGGTCCTCTTCAAGGCGTCTTTTGTTGTTCGAATAAGGCGCTCCCACCATCCGCCCCACCAAGGAGCTCGTTCCGCAATGAATTTCCACTGGATACGAGTGGTGGCGGCGTACTCTTGCAAGGAAGGGGCGGCTGCCTTGAAACTCCGTGCGCAAGACCGAAAAGTTCTGGGCGTTGTCCGAATACACCACTGCTGGAACACCTCGCCGCGCAACAAACCGTCGAAAAGCGAGAATTGTAGTCGCCGTTGTCATATCGGACGTTAGCTCGAGGTGGACAGCTCGTGTCACGGCGCACGAAAATATCAGTACGTATGACTTGTTTGCTTTCCCCGCTGTGCGAACGTAAAGTGAGCCGCAGTAGTCTACACCAACAACTGAAAAAGCTTGAGCCTCGGTTATTCTCTCTGGTGGTAATGGTGGTACTGGGGCAGACCCCGCTGTCAATCGCCGTTTTCTGCAAGGAAAACATTGCGAAATCACGGTTTTTACGGTTTTCCGTCCTTTGAACACCCAAAATCTTGAGCGGAGTTCAGTTAGCGTGAGCTCGATGCCACCATTGAAGAGTGCGGGCATGAGCAGCTTGAACAATCAGTGCTGTCAACTTGTGTTCGGACGGCAAAAGAATGGGATGCCGAGTATCGGGGCTGGCGCTGAGCAGGTCGAGACGCCCACCAACACGAAGGAGTCCATCTGAATCCAGGAATGGAGCCAAGGCGAAGGACTGGTGACGTTGCTGGCAGTCCCTTTCCTTTCTCGAGAAACTGGATTTCGGCTCTGAAGGTCTGGTCTTGCACGAGTCGAAGCCAGTAATGCTCGGCCTGTTGAAGCTCCGAAGTTGTAAGGATTCCACTTCGGAGAGGGATCCTTCTCGACGCATTGTGGACGAACCGCTGAACAAGGGCGGTAACACGCAACAACCGATTGAGCGAGCTGAAATCTTCCGCACGCACAATTGAAGTTCTCGAAGAAAGAATCGATGGACAGATCGTCGTGGCTGTCTCAAATAGAGGCTCAGTGGTTCCTATTTCTTCCAGAACATCATCCAGCTTGCAACTGGGAATCGGTCCTGGTGTTGAAAGCCAAAGGGGGCCGTGCCACCACTTATCACTCCGAATCCCCAACTTCCTCTTCCTCTCTCTCGTGCCTCCCCTAAGCCCCTGACCCACTTCTTTATTTTCAACAGCATAGTTATTCGCAATATTATGCTGCATTAAATAATTTGTACTTGCGGAACATCACAGTCCACATAACTGAATTTTATTTCAGTATTTGTGCTCTTTTATCTGTATTCCTGCATTTCTATTCCGGGATACTTTTATCGTCTCTTTTTACAAAAGTATCTTCGAAATATCTCGTTACGTCAAAAACAAATGTATCTCACTACCTATATTCCAAGCTTTCATTACGTGTATTTCGATATATGCATTCCGGAATATTATCTCAGTATTTCTGCCCAGCCCTAGTTCAATCGCGGACGTAGCAACAATATATTTCACCACCCTGCCACGCAGCGGCGTTGGAGGACGAACATCTGTGATGCGGCACTGTTCGGCTGTCATCAACGCAATCGCTTGTAGAAGCAGGGGATGAGTTTTCTGGTTCGCAGCTACAAAAAAACGACAGGCCTGCGCGGAAGGAATGTGCAGCACAGTCACAGCGAGAGCTGGAAGAGTGTCATTTCTAGAACCCGTTGCAAACTATCTTGGGGCTACTAATACAAGTACGCTTTCAAGGTACCCATTACTTCATTAATTGATTCGGTGACTGATGACGATTAAGAATTATGGCTAGGCCATTTGTAATGGGTTGGAAGCATTCAATGACCCACTCGTAATTCCATTCATATTCTGTGACGCCTGGTTACACAATTGGCATTCTGTGACGAATGGTTGTTATTTTACTCGTTTACCACGATATATTGCGTACGTTAAGCGGTTTCTTGCCCACATAACGCTTGAATAGGGTTTCTGTGCGCAGAAGTTTCGAGCACCGGCGTGGCTCAGTACCCCATGAACTGAGCCACGTGTCGGCTTTACAGAACACGGTGGTCATAGATATTAAATGCGAAGCATTTGTTAGCGAACTTCGGCGACTTTGAGCGTATCTATCTATCTATCTATCTATCTATCTATCTATCTATCTATCTATCTATCTATCTATCTATCTATCTATCTATCTATCTATCTATCTATCTATCTATCTATCTATCTATCTATTTAGCCGCCTACGACATTGTGCTCTCCTGGCCGGTGTCGTTAATGGGAATTATACCAAAATTGGTAAGGTATCACATGACTGTATGACAAAAATGATTGACTGATCATATCATGAAAATCATGACTACCTTGTCATGAAAAGCATCATTTACACGCCATGGCCATAGTGCTCCTGAGGCCAGTTTCTTAAAGTGATATATGCCAAAAATTGATACGATGAGACATTTCTGCATGACCAACATAAATGACAGGTGGGTTTATGAAAATCATGACCTGTATGTCATGTACAACATGATTTACATGCCACGCTCCTGGCGCGCTGACGGCCGTTTCGCTAGCTTGATACACACCAAATTTGGTATTGCGTGACGTGACTGTATGAAGAACATAAATGCCAAGTGGTCATATGGAAATCATGACATGTAATCTGCAACATGACTTGCATGCCGCGCTCATTGCACGCTCGCAGCCGTTTCGCTAGTTTGATATACACCAAATATGGTATTGAGTGACGTGACTGTATGACGACCATAAATGACAAGTTTTAATATGAAAATCATGCCATGTCATGTGCAACATGACTTGCATGCCACGCTCGTGACACTCTTGTGGCCGTTTCGCTAGCTTGATATACACCAAATTTCGTATTGAGTGGACGTGACTGTATGACGACCATAAATGACAAGTGGTAATAAAAAATCATGACATGTCATGTGCAACATGACTTGCATGCCACGCTCATGACACTCTCGTGGACGTTTCGCTAGATTGATATACACCAAATTTTTAAGGCGAAAGCCTTTAAGTCTCAACCTCACGTCCGTCCGTCCGGTCGTCCGTCCCTCCAGTCATTCCTTGGCACGGTGCCAGGTGGGCGCCGGGGCGCGCAAACGGACGCCGGTTGCGTTGAACTCTAGAGCACTCGCGCTTTGCTTGCGTAGCGTCGTGGTGCCCGTGGTGCCAACTCCGGCGATTTTTTGACCGTGTCAGGGTAATGGTGCTTTTATGTTCCTGAGACACTCTTGTCACGCGCCCGATAGCTGAAATGCTCAGCAAATTCGAAAATAATTTTTAATAAGCAAAAAGGCGCAATACCAAAACCGAAACCCAACCGAGTGCACTGTCTACGCATGACGTAGTAGTTTGTTACGAACCGGAAGTCGTGCAAGGCATGCTGGTCCCGCCGGCGCGGAATATCACACGCTCCTCCACAGAGAACAGAAAATCGCGCGCCAAACCAGCGAAGCACCAGCCAAACACAGTCGCCTTGTGGCCAGCACAATATACGCTGTAGCGGCCAAAGTTAGCGAACCCATCGGCTGCGTCACTTCCGCCGACCGGCAAACCAAGACGTCACACACGCAATGTTGCCAATAATTGTGGGCAGCCGGGTGGGCGTTTGCAGACAATCTTTAAAATTCATTTGCAAACAATCAGCGCATCTCTCAAGCTTGAAATTTGGCATAAATGACGGAAATGTGCAAAGGAACATACCCAGCGAATTTCATTGAGATCCATTGACCTCGAAAAATCGCCGGAGTTGGCCTTTAATCATGCAAGGAGGGAGACGTGCGCATCACGTTCCATTCTGACCGACCCCGTCTCAGTTGGCACAGGCGTTCGAGGAACACACTTTGGAATTGACAAAGTGTCCGTCAATTTAAACTCTGGAACGCGGATGGCGTCTGCACGATGCGCAGAGCGCGAGAATACGAACGCACGCGAAACGGAGGCAGATTGGTCTCGCATCTCGCTGTGATTCGAGGTAAAAAATTAAGCGAACATAAGTGACAGGTGGTAACATGAAAATCTTGGCATGGATGTCATCTACAATGCCACTTACATGCCACGCTCACGGTGCGCTTGCGTCCAGTTCGTTCGCTTGATATACACCAAAATTTGTATTGCGCGACGTGACTGTATGATGAACACAAATCACAGGTCCTAACATGTAAACAATGAAATGCATATTATGTACTGCCTAATTTGCTTCTTGCTGGCTGCTTCGCATTACATCGACTGTCACAGTGCGTGGGATCCGCCGGTTTTTTTCTTTTTATTTTAAACTGTGGCACGTGGGGTGACCTCTCTGCGCCCCCCTGCCTCGTGGTGGGGTCGAACGCAAGTGTGCCCAGCGTTCTTTTCTTTTGTTCAACATCTCGAGTGGGTACAGAAAGAGGTCACTATTCGTCTACATATAAATGACAGTTTTCCAATTGAAAGAAAATGTAGGAGCGTTGCGTGATAGAGAAGACGCTCAAGCTCCTCCACGTTCTACGTGCTTCCAGTGGTAAATGGTGTACATATATAGCTGGCCTTTATTATGCCGGCGTATGCATGGTGAGTGGCAGAGTTGTCTAACGCAGCGCGCTGCGCAGCGAGGGGTTGCTGGTTGAAATGTCCGGTCGGTTGTTAAAACCTTTCTTCTTCTTTCTTTAGGAGCTTGCTCCTTATGCTCCGGGCTTGTCCGTGACCAGAGCGAGATGACGATGACGATGACGCTGCCATCACGGCACAGTACATACAAGGTACCCACTATACGTCATGATGATGACGATGAAGAATAAGCGCGTTCCAGACCACACAATCACTTTCTGCCATCACGTTGGAACAGCTGCGCGTGGCGCGCTTCCTTTCTCTTCGCCGGGAGTTCACTCAGTGCACTTGGCTACCGCTACTAGTCATGAACACCCAGGAAGCCAAGGCAGGGGCGGTGAGAGCTCGCAAGGAAGCAGCAGCGCGGGCTCACCGCCAAGACCCTTCGGTGAGAGCTCGCGAGGCCGAAGAGAGACATTGGCGTCGTGGACCACGAGGTACAAGCCCGCGAAGCCGAAGCAGCGCGGAAGCGGCCGACAAGTTAACCTCGAAGATCGACAGGGCGCGGGAGGGACCGGCCAAGAGCCGAAAGCGGTCGCTACTTGAAGTTGGTGGAGCCGAGGCCCACGTTCGGCCAGAGCTGCAAGGTATGCGACTGCTTGTGGTTCGACAAAAGCTGACCACAATCGCTACCATCCGGAACGAGCAAACCCGTGCCAACACCATTGCCGTGCTGCAGCAAGTTTCCTGCCACGTCATCAACCGACTGCAGTGAGTACAGAGTTTGCTCCACTTGCAAAGACTTCTCTGTTCACGGGAAAGGTTCCCGCTATGAGTGTTACGCATGGGTATCGCTACCCTCCCAAGCCCGATAACCTGCCCGCCATTCACCCTGTAGAACGCCTGATCGCTCCTCGTCTACCATTCATGAGTATCAGGCGTTTGACTCACGGCAGCGGCCAGTACGCCGTTAAAGGGGAAGGTGGTGAACGTTCCGATCGGCGTGCCAAAACAGTGCAGTGACTGCCGCGGAACGTCCCTGACGACGCAGCGTTCGAAGCACTAAAGCGCCGGCTTGTTAACAAGCCTTCCTACAAGAAGGCTCTCGTTAAGAAATGCCACGTACACGCCTGGCTAAAACATCTAGAACCTTCTCCGCTCTCCAAATATCTCAAGATCAAAATCGACTGGAGCTGCCTGGTCAGAGAAGAAGATGGAAAGTTCAATGTAGACGAGATCGAGCCGGCGCCGGAAGTTACGGACCTCGAAGATCCTTTGCAGGCTGTCATCGCACTCGACGTCATGAGTCACACGATGTTGATTGACGATGGTGCCATTGTGAACAAGAAGGCTACCGACGACGTCATTGGCGGCTCTGAAGAAGAACGGGTGTTAATTACAGGCACTAGCAGTCTCCACATGGCACCCGGCGAAGGTCAAACGTTCATCGCGCTGCTCAATGACGAGTATGCCGAAGAGCTATCCTACCCGCAGATCTACTTGGGCGTACCTCGTCAAATTACAGGACCTCGACCTAGGCCCTTCACAAACGCGAGCAGCGAGACCCGCCAGGCCGATCGCCGCGGAGTGGGACCGGAGCAAGCTCCTCCAACATCATTCATTTCGTGGATATGGTGTTTTAGATGCGAAACATCTTATGCTTGGGGCTATGTCCGTCCCTCCCTCCCACGTCCGGCATCCCGCGTGCGGCGTCCCGCGTCCGGCCACTTTCATGAAGTAGAGAAGCACCCACTATGCGAACCAGAATACTGTAGTACAATAAGGTCGTCAACCACCACTACACTCACCAGAGTCATGGCCGAGAGCACAGAGAGGCTGCTTAGCAATGGCTAGGCAGATGTTGTCTGTCGCCCAGGTTGACTCTATTCCTTCATCTTGCTTGCATGTGTTTGGGTGGGGCTTAGTCTGTCCCTCCATCCCGCGTCCCACACCACCACAACGCATGCGCGTCCGCTCGCCCTTTCTCTCCTCTAGGAATCCTCTAGTCTACGGAGCGGCGCCAGCATCCCGCGTCCTACACAACCATAGCGGATGCGCGTCCTCTCCCCCTCTCTCCTCTCCTTTGCTCACCCCCCTTTCTCTCGTCTGGGAATTCTCTACTTTACGGAGCGACGTCCCACATCCCCACAGCGCATGCGCGTCCCCTAGCCCTCTGCTACGCTTACTCCCGTTATCCCCTCTAGAAATCATCTACGAAGCGGCGCGCACGACAGGTGGTGCGACAACTGCATACTCCGCTGGGGGGCGCCTCGGTAGTTCCGCGGTAGTTCCGCGCCTCATTCTCTCTCCTGTGCAGCGCCGCGATGAGCGTACGGGCTGCTTCCGCGAAACGAGAGCGACGACGTTTCTCCCGCTCAAGCCAGCCATATCACCCCGCTGCTTCGCATTCATACATGGTTCCCTTTAGCGGGAGATGTTTAGTGCAAAGTGAAAAGTAAAGTAATCCTAAGAGAGAGGTGCACATGGTGAGCTCTTAACATCAGCTGTTTTAGATGCGAAGCATCTTATGCTTGGGGCTATGTCCATCCCTCCCGCATCCCTCCCGCGTCCGGCCACTTACATGAAGTAGGGAAGCACCCATTATGCGAACCAGAACACTGTAGTAATATGAAGGCCGTCGACCACTACCACAGTCATCACCACTACCTCTCTCTCCTCTCCTACGCTCACCCCCTTTCTCTCCTCTAGGAATCCTCTACTCTACGGAGCAGCCACCGCGTCCAACACCCCCCCCTCAGCGCATGCGCGTCCTCTCCCCTCTCTCCTCTAGGAATCATCTGCTCTACGGAGTGGCTCCGGCGTCCCACATCCCCACAGCGCATGCGCGTCCTCTCCCCCCTCTCTCCTTCATGAATTATCTTCTCTACGGTAGTTCCGCGGTATGAAAATGACGGAGCGCGCGCGCCTCATTCACTCTCCTGTGCAGCGCCGCGATGAGCGCCCGGACCGCTGCCGTGAAACGAGAGCGGCGAAGTTCCTCCCGCTCAAGTTAATTATCTACCCGCTGCTTCGCATCCACACATGGTTCCGTCAACCGTACCACAGTCATCAGAGTCATGGCCGAGAGCACAGAGAGGCTGCTTAGCAATCGCTAGGCAGGTGGTGTCTGTCGCCCAGTTTGACCCCATTCATTGAGGCATGGCCGAGAGCACAGAGAGGCTGCTTAGCAATGGCTAGGCAGGTGGTGTCTGCCGCCCAGGTTGACCCCATTCCTGAATCTTGCTTGTATGTGTTTGGAGAGGGCTTAGTCCGTCCCTCCTTCCCGCGTCCCATACCACCACAGCGCATGCGCGTCCCCTCCCCCTCTCTCTCCTACGCTCAACCCATTTCTCTCCTCTAGGAATCCTCTACTCTACGGAGCGGCTCCCGCGTCCCACACCTTCCACAGCGCATGCGCGTACGCTCACCCCCTTCCTCTACTCTAGGAATCATCTACTCTACGGAGCGGCGCCCGCGTCCCACATCCCCACAGCGCATGCGCGTCCTCTCCCCCCTCTCTCCTCCATGAATCATCTACTCTACGGAGCGGCTCCGGCGTCCCACATCCCCACAGCGCATGCGTGTCCTCTCCCCCCTCTCTCCTCTAGGAATCCTCTACTCTACGGAGCGGCTCCCGCGTCCCACACCCCCCACAGCGCATGCACGTCCCCCCCCTTTTCTCTCCTCTACTACGGTCCCCCCCCCCCCCCGTCCTTTCCTCTAGGAATCCTCTGCGGAGCGGCGCGCACGATAGGTGGTTGACAGCTGCATACTCCGCTGGGGGGCGCCTAGGCAGTTCCGCGGTATGAAAATGACGGAGCGCTCGCGCCTCATTCTCTTTCCTGTGCAGCGCCGCGATGAGCGCCCGGACCGCTGCCGTTAAATGAGAGCGGCGGCGTTCCTCCAGCTCAAGCTAATTATCTCCCGGCTGCTTCGCATCCACACATGGTTCCCTTTAGCGGGAGATGGGGAATTTTTTTTCTTGTGCCTTTTTTGATACTTATCCTGTAAATTTACAGAGAAACATACCAGTGATCTGTTTGGCTGGCTAAGTAATATTTACGAATAAGCAGACCTTCCAGCCACGTTTACTCTTCAGTTTTAGATGCGAAGCATGTTATGCCCGGGGCTGTGTCCGTCCTTCCCCCCGTCCGGCGTCCCGCGTCCTGCGTCCGGCCACTTACATGTAGTAGGGAAACCGCCACTATGCGAACCAGAACACTGTAGTACAATAAGGCCGTCAACAACCATCACAGCCATGAGAGTCATAGCAGAGAGCACAGAGTGTCTGCTTAGCAATGGCTAGGCAGGTGGTGGGTGCACGCAAAGAATAGACCTTATGCAAAATCTGATGCCATCTAGCGGCCGCCGTACGCATTTCGCCATGTTGAAGGCTAGGCGCTCACCGCATGTGCATACTAGAGCGTACGGGTCGACGTGTGGCGGCTCATAGCAGCGGCAATTTCGAGATATTTTCGTGTTCCGTTTTGCTGAGATGAGGAAATTGAGACGCTGAAAAAAAGGTTTGCAGGAAACTAACCTCCATGTTATTAGATTTCTTCGCGGCCGAAGAGAAGCGGCAGATCGTTCCGTTGCTCAGGCTGCTACTTACGACTGATGCCGTGTTTACGTTCGCCGTTCTTAATAGATGCGGTATGCGACGGCATCGGCACTCATCAGAGAACACTCCTTCGTGTCTTGCCGGAACGAGACAGTTTTCGCGCCGTGTGCTCGCAGGCACAGACAAACCGGCTTCGTGTACGAGCCTCAAAGCTGCATCGATCGCGGCTACTCGGGTATGCCTGCGCTGCTGTTGACACCATTATTAGGTTTATTGCATTGCAATAACAGTTAATGGTAGACAGCTACTCGTGAGTGTAATTGATTCTCAGCGAACGGACCGATTGTGCTGGAGCCAGAAATTTGTTTAGGGAGGGGGGGGGGGCACGTATTTGATCCGACGTGGTGCCCGGGCAGGTAAATGTGGTCGAGTGTCATTTTGTGCTCTGTATTTCATGGCCGAAAAAAAAACTTGGGGGGGGAGGGGGGAAGGGGGCACGGGCTTGGTTTGCCACCCCTGGCTACACCATTGGCTGGAGCGTACAAGGTAGCCCTTGGTGGGATGCTTTGCGCGCGTATTGTCTTAGTATGCGTATTTTTCAAGCATTTCATGTGCCATCACTGCCAATAAATACAGAAGAGTGGCCCGGATGACCTGACCGTACCCCCCTTGCTTTTTTTTTTTAATTTATACGCAAGAACAGCACATATCAGTTTCTCACAGAAGCTGGTCCTCCCTCGGAAAAAATCCCGCATCCACCCCTGTGAGTTATGAAATGTTAACAGACGCTTGTGTGGGGCACTTTTCGTATGAAACTTTAAAGAAAGGCCGTTCCGGCACATGTGTGTTACATTGACCGTGCATGCGCTACCATTGGTTACGCGCTGAGGTAGTTTCGCAAGCGTTCAGTCGGCATCGCAAAACTGTCTTGCTAGAATGGGGTGGAATTGCAAGGCATCAGCAGTCCTCAAAAGCGGCGATGGGAACGCGAATATTCTTGGCGTATTGTGTTATGTATGAGCACATGTCGGAAGGATATTCAATAAAATACCAACTAATCAGCGCCTACTTCTTGAAGCAACTAACACTTTTCAAGTTGACTTTTGACGTGCGTGAGAGGTGAAAAGTTTTTACATTTTAATTGTGCGATAATTATATACATAACACACGTCGGTGACAACAGCAGCGAAATATTTTTTGTTTCATAAATGCAAAAAGAGGACAAAGTCACTTAATATTAGATGGCCTATACATCAGGTCGACGTAGACTGTGCCTTATGAAATACTCTCTGAAATGGATCAGCAGCACTTTTTTACCGTCATCCCTGCGCCTCGCCGTGTCTCGCACTAAAGCCTCCTACTAAGCATCCTACACTACACTCATGATAATGAAATAGCTACCAACTCTTTATTCGCTACACTTAAAACACAGAGACAAAATTTATAACCTAGCGAATGGCTTCATTCTCAACGACGACGGACTTACATGTGACTCGGTGACAAACTTCTACTTTCTTCTCATTGTGACGAAGTTCTTAACACGTAATCATTGTCAACGCATAACTAGACAATGCCGGTAACGTGTTGAGGCCCTTACTCACTAATCTGACGTTTTTGTGCCCGATTGCACACTATCAAAGCAGATAGAAGCAAGAAGCTGTAGCAGCGACAGCAATACGATTCGGACACAAGCCTCCAACATGGCGCCGAATGGGTAGCTTCGCCAAACCTCCGGCAGATGGCAGCAATTTTGTTGCATAAGGTCTATAACGCGCTCTACCGGTGGTGTCTGCCACCCACATTGACTCCATTCCTTGATCTTGCTTGCGGGGGGCTTTGTCCGTCCATCCTTCCTGAGTACCACACCCCTTCTCTCTCCTCTCATACGCTCGCCACCTTTCTCTCCTCTAGGAATCCTCTACTCCACGGAGCAGCGCCCGCGTCCCGGTGACTCCATGCCTTGATCTTGCTTGCATGTGCTTGCGGGGGGCTTTGTCCGTCCCTCCTTCCCGCGACCCACACCCCGACAGCGCATACGCGTCCCCTCCTCCTCTCCTACGCTCCCCCCTTTCTCTACACTAGGAATGCTCTACTCTACGGAGAGGCGCGCATGACAGGTGACGCGACAGCTGCATACTCCGCTGGGGGGCGCCACGGTAGTTCCGCGGTATGAAAATGACGGGGAGCGGCGACGTTTCTCCAGCTCAAGCCAGCCATCACCCTGCTGTTTCGCATCCATACATGGTTCCCTTTAGCGGGAGATGGGGAAGTTTTTCAGATGCGAAGCATCTTATGCTCGGGGCTTTGTCCGTCCCTCCCGCGTCCCCCCGTCCCGCGTCCCGCGTCCGGCCACTTTCATGAAGTAGGGAAGCACCCATTATGCGAACCAGAACACTGTAGTAATATGAAGGCCGTCAACCACTACTACAGTCATCAGAGTCATGGCCGACAAGAGCACAGAGAGGGTGCTTAGCACTGGCTAGGTAGGTGGTGTCCATCGCCCAGGTTGACCCCATTCCTTGATCTTGCTTGCATGTGTTTGGAGGGGGGCTTAGTCCGTCCCTCCTTCCCGCGTCCCACACCACCACAGCGCATGCGCGTCCCCTCCCTCTCTCTCCTACGCTCACCCCCCTTTCTCTCCTCTAGGAATCATCTACTCTACGGAGCGTCCCACAGCACATGCGCGTGCCCTTCCCTATCCTCTACTACGCTCACCCCCCTTTCTCTACTCTAGGAATCATCTATTCTACGGAGCGGCTCCGGCGTCCCACATCCCCGCAGCACATGCGCGTCCTCTCCCCCTCTCTCCTCCTACTGTACGGAGTGGCGTCGCACATCCCCACAGCGCATCCTCTCTCCTCTAGAAATCCTCTACTCTACGGAGCAGCTCCCGCGTCCCACACCCCCCACAGCGCATGCACGTGCCCTCCCGCTCTCTCTCCTCTCCTATGGTCCCCCCCGTCCTCTCCTCTAGGAATCTTCTACGGAGCGGCGTGCACGACAGGTGGTGTGACAGCTGCATACTCCGCTGGGGGGCGCCACGGTAGTTCCGCGGTATGAAAATGACAATAGCGCGCGCGCCTCATTCTCTCTCCTGTGCAGCGCTGCAATGAGCGCCCGCACCGCTGCCGTAAAATGAGAGCCGCGACGTTCCTCCCGCTCAAGCTAATTATCTGCCCGCTGCTTCGCATCCACACATGGTTCCCTTTAGCGGGAGATGGGGAACTTTTTTTTATTTTTAATATGCAAAAGAGGCCCCATGTTTCGAAGCACATTCGGTCTCTCCTCAGGGGTGACTGTCCAGCCAGCTGCAAATCAGCGCTTCTTTTTAACGACGATAGTCTTTCTTCGGATAGTTCAACGACGAAATTTTGGTCTGTCTGTCTGTCTGTCTCTCAGACGATTCAGCCACCCGGCCAAAGTTCAAGCACTTGCTGAACGCCCAGCCATCCTAAACTGGTATCTGCGTTCATAATTGTGTACATTGTCGATCAAAAAGCAAATATTACGCATATCTGAAGCGCGACATCAATACATATGTATTAGGCGGTGTGTTCCTTTACTTGAAAATACATAAATACGTAACTCTAAAGATCCTAGTGTTTCTTGGGTTGCCCTGAGCCGACGATAAGGCGCTGCCGCTGGCAGTGGCACTGAGTTCTGCACAACCTCATGTTTCCCGACACCACTGCCAGATGCCGTCCATATCTCACGCAGCACCTCTTCTATTTGATGAATGCCAGCCAGATGCGTCAGATTCAACATAAAAGAGGCGCTGTCTGAGGCAAGGCAAAACATAGCAAAATGGCTGGTTGCATTTGGGCTGGTTGGTTCATGATTTCCGGTAGAAAACAGCGCTAAATGACGGGACGAAGAAATGATAACGAAAGGACACAAACCACGGCGCTGGTTTGTGTCCTTTCTTCGTCCCGTCTTTTAGCGGTGTTTTCTACTGGAAAACATAGCAGTACCGCCGGCAGAAGACTATAGTCTTTCGACGACATTTGCAGCGAAGCACGCAGATATGTGCCAATTTTTTTAGTAGTTGTCTCCCACTCCACCTTCATCCTTCCCGTATTTGTTGTTTCTGTTTTGTTTTCTCCATTGGTTCCAGAGCCCGTGCACATGCAAGTTCATCAGGGTCTCTGTTGATCGGTTAATGTTGCCAGGTTGTTTGAACATGCCAGGATTCTAGGAATTACATTTTGGTGCGGCTGCCTTTCGTTTTGATGGTCCGGGTGGCCTCGAATTTGATGCTATGGTTCATCTTCTCTCTGTGTTCTGTGAGTGCGTTTCATGCTGCATTGAAGCGACGTACGTCGTTTCGGTGTTGCCGTGTCCTTTTCGTAAAATTTCTGGCCTCATCAATATAAGTGACGTGGCAATCGGTGCAGGAAACTTCGCAAACAAGTCCACGAAATCGTTCTATTGACAGGCGGACTTTTGGCCGCGTTGAGAGTCACTCAATTGCTGATCTGCAGGTTTGTGGGCCACCCGGATACCCTCCTGCCCCAATAACTTTGCCTGTTGCTCACTGGTTCTCTGCATGTATGGTATCGCGGTGACGTAGTGTTGTTTGGGGGAGGCTTCACTGTTGGCGCCATTCTTTGCATAAAGGAGTAGGCGGGAGGAATTTTTACGGTCCCACGTCATTGGCATACATGGCGGATAAAGCTACTCGTGTACCCATTGTTCAAAAGGGGAGCTCTATTCGACAAGTATTCTGACGACGTACGACCGGAGAAATTACCCCCGCGGGCCCATTTCTGCAAAGAGTGTACCAACAATGAAACCTCCGCAGATAACGCTACCGCATGATGATCCCGTACATTCCAATGGCATGTCGGGTGCAGCCGCATTCTTTGAGCCATCGAGCCTCTTTCTAAGTCGGAAACCACTTCTTCTGCCTTATTCGACCCTCTCAATTTCGAATCGAACCAGTGCTCTCTGCGTCACCAACCCTCTTCCGTATCCCGTCAAACTGTTTAAAGGTGAATCTCTGGGATGCGTGCAGCCCATTGACAATGTTCAAATTTTTACGGTGCAGCAAGATTCATCTCCGAGTGACGTAGACGATGTCAGTGCCCTTAAGTCCTCTGACGTACCAGCTTCCGAAATATTCAATTCGTCGATCGCGGACGGACTCTCTCCATCTGAACGATCTGATCTTCTCCAGCTGCTGCACCAGTTTCGCGAATCTTTCGGTGTTGCTCAACCTGTACTTGGCCTAACTTCTCTAGCACTCTTCATTACATCGACACCAGTTCCCACACGCCAGTGCGACAACGACCATACCGTGTTTCCGTGGCGGAACGCCAAGTTATTACTGCACAGGTTGACGATATGCTTCAACGCGACCTTATTTGACCGTCAAAGTCCAAGGGCATCACCTGTAGTCCTAGTTAAAAAAAAAGAAGGTTCCATTCGCTTCTGCGTGGATTACTGGCGCCTAAACAAAATCACTCGAAAAGACGTGTACCCTTTACCCAGGATTGACGATGCCCTTGATACTTTACAAGGTGCCGAGTTTTTTTCATCTTTGGATTGCGGTTCGGGGTACTGGCAGGTGCCTTTAGCAGATGCCGATCGTCCAAAGACGGCCTTCCTGACACCCGATGGGCTTTATGAACTCAATGTCATGCCCTTCGGTCTCTGCAATGCGCCGGCCACCTTCGAGCGCATGATGGACTCGGTTCTACGTGGTTTGAATTGGCACATATGTCTCTGCTACCTCGACGATATTGTTGTCTTTGTGCCAGATTTCGCAACACATCTAGAACGCCTGAAATACGTCCTGACATGCCTAAAGAACGCTCAGCTTCAACTGAATCTCAAGAAGTGCCCACTTCGCTGCCCGGGAAGTTACGATTCTCGGTCACGTCGTATCGAAGGACGGTATACTTCCAGACCCGGCTAAACTACGTGCTGTCGCCGACTTCCCCAAACCGACGACTGTGAAGCAGTGGCGGAGCTTCGTAGGGTTATGCTCCTACTTTCGCCTGTTTGCGCGCAACTTCGCCTCGATTATTGCGCCTTTGACCGAACTTTTAGGCAGCGCCACAGATATTTAGTCATGGTCTTCCGAGTGCGACCAAGCATTCAATACCCTTCGTCGTCTCCTCACCTCACCACCAATATTGCGCCACTACGATCCTACTGCGGCAACTGAGGTCCACACTGACGCCAGCGGTGTCGGCCTCGGTGCGGTTCTCGCACCACGAAAAACTGGTTCGCCGAGTATGTCGTCGACAGGGGATTGGTATTACTAACATGACAAAAAAGGATGTATGCAATTGGTTTGTGACAAAACAATGACGTCAAATGCTTTATTACTTACTGGTGTAACACAAATTGACCACTGATCATTTGTCATGTTTGTTTGTCATGTTTCAAAGCTATACTCCTGTTTATTTTCTTTTTTATGTATGTCGCGATTATAACATATTTTTTTTTAACTTGTACATGCAAATTGTCTGTACTTCCTGTGAATTGAATATGCTATATGTACATGTGTATCTTATATGTTTCTTTGCAGTATGCCTTGTACAGGCGGCCCGAATCATCGTCAAGTGGGAATTGGGCCTTCCTCCATTCTTATCAAAATAAATTGAATTGAATTGAATACGCCAGCCGAACTCTCACCAAGGCCGAGTCAAACTATAGCGTCACCTAGATATGAATGCTGGGCGATAGTTTGGGTGCTGGTCAAGTTCCGCCCATACCTTTATGGTCGTACTTTTGATGTAGTAACGGACCACCGCGCATTATGCCGGTTGTCTTCGCTAAATAATCCATCGGGTGGTCTTGCCCGTCGGGTTCTTCGGCTTCAAGAATACGACATCCGCGTCATATACTGTTCTGTCCTCAAGCATGCCGACACTGATGCATTGTCCCGGTCCCCATTATCCGCAGCGATTGCATCCATTTCGCCGGACCACACGGCGTCAACTCTCAACGTGGACACCGTCTCTTCTGCACAACGCAAAGATCCATGGGTAGCTTCATTTCTTGACGTTTTATTCAGGGCACCCACACTTCCGAGCACTGGAACACTGTGACGCCAGGCTCCGCACTTCAGTATTCGGGATGGTCTCTTGTAGCGGCGCAACTACTCACCAGACGGTAGGAAGTGTCTCCTAGTTATGCCCCGAACGCTGCGCTCTAGAATCTGCGCGTCGTTTCATTCCGACCCGCAATGTGCTCACGCCGGTGTCTTCAAAACCTACGAGCGTCTACAGTAAAGGTACTACTGGCGCGGTATGTTTGGCTTCGTCCGCCGGTTCATTCGCGACTGCGACGATTGTCAGCGGCGAAAAAACCACCACATCCTGTAGCAGGTTCATTGCAGCCACTTCCGGGCCCAGACCGCTCATTCGACCGCGTTGGAATCGACCTCTACGGCCCATTGCCATTGACAACGCCAGGCAACCGTTAGCTATCGTTGCTGTGGACCATCTTCCACGATACGCCGAAACCGCTGCTCTTCCCACGGCGACAACAAAGAACGTCGCATCTGCAGTATTGTACACCGGACGAGTACAGCATACCACCTGTTGGGACCTAGGAAAGAAGACGAAGTGAAGGGCCGACCCACTTCGCACCTGCTTTTTCTTCTTATTCGGATTCTCTGTCGCCATTAAAGCGATCGTACTTCACTCCAGTACGCTTTGAGTTTTCATTGCAGTGTGCTACAGGATCGGCTATGCCGTGCCATAACATATGGTGCCGAAGACCCGGGATCTGCGGCTAATCGGCGACACGGACGGCAGCACCGACAAGAACGATTTCTTCGAGGAATAATCGTCGGTGCTTGGTAAGCCTCGTCGGTGGCCGCGCCCAGCAACGTCAACGAGTGGACGCAAGCCCAAGGTTTCCTGTGAGTACACTGCAGCAATGGATCGTTTGAAACAGAAGAGATCATCGGCACGCGCTCAGAATACCAAGATAATCAACGAGGCAAAAGCTGTCTTGGAAAGCGAAAGCGTCGATAGAGCGACATTCATTGCATTGAAGGAGCGGCTGACATCCAGCAATGACAAGTTGAAGCAGATATCGGAAGAAATGGAAGAGCACATTCCAACGGAGGAGCTCGCGTCTGAATATGCCGCAGCAGCAGACTACGAAGATCAAGCGGTAGCGACACTTGCACGTCTTCAGTGCCGAATCGAGGACATCAACAACGCTCAAAGAGCCGCCGACGCTGGAAATTCCGGCAAGTACCGTCCATGCTCCTACGAATGTCGGCAACGTAAACATCGGACCCCGGCCTACCTCGACTGGAGATCAAGCCGTTTAACGGAAACATACGGGAGTGGACGGCCTTCTGGGAGCAGTTTGACGGCACCGTGCATTGAAATGCGGCACTAAGTGAGACGGACAAGTTCCATTACCTTCAGAAATACTTGAGAGGAGAAGCTGCTGCAGCAATCGCTGGATTTGCGACTACAAGCGCATGCTACGGAAATGCTGTCCAGCTACTCAAAGACAGATATGGGGATAAACGGCAAATATAGCAACACCATCTACGAGCCTTGAGAGCCATTCGATGTGTGAGACTGGCATCTGACGTACAGCAGCTGCGCAATCTATACGACCAAGTCCAGATGAACATGCGTGGTCTCGACGCTCTCGGGGTGCCGACAAGCAGCTTTTCTGCAATGCTCTATGACATTCTACTAAAAGCGCTGCCGCAAGAGATCGTCATTTCTTTTCACCGACAGCGCCGTATTAATGAAGTCATGCTCCGAACATCGGTGGCTACAAACGCAGGAACAGCGTCATCGTGTCAAGAGCTTGAGAGCTTGCTACAGTTTACCCGCATCGAAATCGAAAGCCGAGAGCGATCAGGGACACAAGAATCGTCTGAACGCACTTACAACCGCAAGCATATTCCATCGGCATCTGTGCTGCATACCGCACGTACGGGACAGCAGAAATATGGTGAGTGCTTCTTCTGCAAATCCATCAGACATGAAACGGAGGTATGCGACGGTTCTCTAACGCTCTAAGAGAAGAAAGATAGACTAGCCAGAAACATGAGGTGCAATAAATGCAATATACCGGGACACCTAGCCAGAGATTGTCCAAGACGCATACAGTGCATGTCTTGCAAGAAAAGGCACGCAACAACTATGTGCAACCCAAACGCAAAGGAAAGGAGTGATAAGAAATTGAACACAACGACAGCGTGTGTTAACGAAACACAGTCAAATCAGAGCGAAAGATCAACTGCCGTAACGAGCTGCCAACTTGACGAAGGTGTACATCTACAGATCTTTCGTTCCTGGGTGGGAAGAGGAAATGAGGCTTGCTACATAAGAGGAATATTAGACAGCGGCAGCGAGCGCTCGTTTATAAAGGAAGAACTCGCTACGCGTTTGCAGCTGAAAGTAATCGGAGAAACGAAGCTGGCAATCAACACGTTTGCGTCTGAAGTACCTTCCCAGCCACGGCGAATTAAAGTTGTCGAAGTGCACGTGAGAAGCCAGTTTGGTGAAAAAGAACAGGTCATCGAAGCTATCACGATACCAGTGATTTGTCAAGATGTCGCAGTGACGAATACTGACTGTTCCTTTGGCAAGAACCTTCGTGACCTAAAGCTGGTATTAGCGGACGAACTTACCATTCCTATGGCGCAAGCCGAGCCTGGAATAAGCCTGCTTATTGGATCAGACCAAATATGGAAGATCATAACTGGTGAAGTGATTAGAAGCCAAGAAATTGAAGGACTAGTGGCTATTAACACCATATTGGGTTGGACGCTACAAGGACCTGTGAAGAAAAGGAGCTTTGTTCAAAGTACATCCAGGGTGATGGTATGTGTATTAAGAACAGATGTACATACGCAAGAGGAGATCAATGATGATCTACAGTCCTTTTGGACTTTGGATGTTATGGGCATCTCCCCAGGCGAAGAACAACTAACTTCTTCGAGCACGTTGTCCAGGTTCCTAGAGAATATTGTCAAGAAGGATCGACGGTATGAAGTTGCAGTGCCGTGCAAAGAACCAGACATAGAGGTCATTGAAGACAACTACCTCGTAGCACGTAACCGCCTTCAGAGCCTTGTACGACGTCTATCAACTAAAGAGGGCCTGCTGGAACGGTACGACCATGCCATCCGACAGTATGTGGACTCGGGACACGCGGAAGTAGTCTCCAAAAGGAAACCCAACGAGGAGCGTACCTACTACATGCCGCACCGAGAAGTTATCCGTTAGGACTCGCTCACTACAAAGCTGAGGGTGGTATTTGATGCCTCGTCGCATGCAAGAGACCAGAAATCGCTGAATGATTGCCTACAAACCGGTCCGAACTTGAATCCTCAGCTGCTACAAGTCCTCATGCGATTTCGTTGGTACAAAGTACCAATGACTGCAGACATAGAAAAAGCGTTTCTGCAGGTTGGTGTTAGAGCACAAGACAGAGATCTGTTCAGGTTCTTGTGGTTTGGTGAGAAGCCGACGTTACCATTCAGGGAAGACGACATACAGGTCTGGCGAATGACAAGAGTACCCTTCGGACCGACGTCAAGTTCATTCATGCTTACAGCGACCATTCAACATCACCTCAAAACAGGTGTAGACAACGAGCAGCACGGAGTGGCACAACTACTGATGAAGTCATTCTATGTAGATGATTTGTTGTTTGGGGCGGATAATTTACAAGTAGCTGTGGAGCTCTACGCCGCCGCAAAGGAAATAATGAATGGCGCTGGAATGCCACTCAGAAAATGGACAACAAGTTGTCAAGAGCTGCAGGACATATTCGACTCAAGCGAGCCAGCTCTACCTAACAGCAGCGGACAAATGTCATCCAATACAAAAGTCCTCGGAATGACGTGGAACATGGAGACCGACAGCCTCACTTACAGCTCTCAAAATATCTTGTCATTCCTGGAGAAGGCTCAAGATACAAAGCGCTTTCTTCTGCAAACAGTGTCGAGAGTTTATGACCCACTTGGACTAGTTGCTCCTTTCGTGGTACGAGGGAAGATGTTATTTCAGGCAGCTGTGGGTCCGTAAAGTCGACTGGGATGAAGAGCTGCCGGGTGATATAGCACGACAGTGGATGAGTTGGAGAAGTGATTTGGTTCACCTTCCCAAGGTCAATGTTCTCCCCGACGTTTGACGTCAGAGGCAGCTGAGATTCGTGACATTCAAGTACACGTCTTTGTGGACTCAAGCACAAAAGCTTATGAAGCTTGCGCATATGTTCGCGCTGAGCTAACTAACGGCGACATAAGCACAAGTCTCATTGCTGCGAAATCCAGAATCTCCCCATTAAAGCCTCTCTCTTTACCACGCCTCGAACTAATGGGAGCGCTAATAGGCAGCAGATTGCTGAAATATATAGAAGAAGCATATGCTCCTTTTTTGACAGACCACGTTCTTTTATGTGGACAGACTCTACGATTGTCTTGAATTGGATTCAAGCAGAGTCATGCAAGCAAGAAGTGTTCGTCAATAACCGCATCGCTGAAATCAAAGTAGTGACGCAAATGCGGGATTGCAGCTGGCAGCATTGCCTAGGTGATGAAAATCCTGCGGATTTGCTAACGAGGGGTGAATCGCTGCACGCCTTGATACAAAAGAACGTTTGGTGGCAAGGACCGAGTTGGCTGCGGCTAAGTCCTTCTGAATGGCCACTGAGGAAATGGCCACTGAAGAGGATCATGAAGTGAGCAACGCGACACATGTAGCGCTTCAAGTAGGTGACGAAACGCATGAGCGGAGAGCACCAATCTTTGACGCAACAAGGCACAGTTCTCTCATCAAACTGCTGAGAGTCACGGCGTGGGTACGGCGCTTCATACACAACGCTAATAGAAGTTGCCCGAGGTATGAATGTCTGAAGACGGAGTAAGTATTGGCAGCTGAGCGTTATTAGATACACCGAAGTTCAAAGTGAACTTTGGTGATGAAATGTCTGCGCTTCTTAAGAAGCAGGTTCTACCTAAAAATTCAAAGGTGACTGATTTGCGACCGTTTCTAGATGCAGAAAACCTGCTTCGAATTGGTGGAAGGCTACAAAATTTCAACTAAAGCCCTGGTACAAAGCACCCACTGATGCTACCTGACGGTCATTATTTCACGTTTCTTGAAGTTCGAGATTCCCATGTTCGCACAATGCATGGAGGCATAACCGCTACGCTAAACCACCTGAGAGAGCGATTCTGGGTTATACGAGCTCGCCGAACAGTGAAGACGGTGATAAACCGTTGTGCGTTATGTGCTCGCTATAGAGCGAAGGCAAGCTCGCCGCCACAAGCTCCACTTCCGACCTGCAGGATTGAACGATCTAAGGCGTTCGACACTACATGTGTGGATTTCGCAGGACCACTCTTCGCCAAAAAAGCGGGACAATGCGACCAAAAAATGTACATTATAATTTTTGCTTGTGCATCAACGCGGGCAATACACTTGGAGTTGGTGACCGACATGACTGTGAAAGGCTTCCTGCTGGCATTCAGAAGATTTATTGCTAGGAGAGGACTGCCCAGCGTCATTTACTCAGACAACGCTCGATCGTTCAAAAAGCGTCTAAGGAACTCAAGGAGATAATGGACCGAATCGAAGAGACCGACTTCCAGTCGTTCCTCACGACGCAGCGGATTAAATGGAAATTCATCGTGGACGCTGCGCCGTGGTGGGGCGGTTGGTGGGAAAGGCTGATTAGATCAGTGAAGACGTCTTTGCGGAAAGTCCTCGGACGAAATAGCCTTTCTGCTGAAGAACTCAGTACGCTACTTACCGAGGTCGAGGGCGTGGTTAATTCCCGACCACTTACTTATGCCTGCCTTGAAGCCGGTGAGCCATCCGCGATTACGCCAGCGCATTTCCTTATAGGCCAACAATTTACCGCTTTGCCGGATGGTGATTCAACAGAAGATTCAGTGAAGTACAGCACTGCGAAGGAATATTCACGCGGTTTACAACATCGCCAAATTTTGTTGGATCATTTTTGGAGACGTTGGAAACACGAGTGTATTCGCACTCTACCATCCGCACATCGTTCTGCAGGATCTTCTTCCCGCAACCTGCAGTTGGAGACATTGTGATTGTAGATACACCCAACAAGGCGAAGTTTATGTGGCCTCTGGCAAGAGTTGAAGAAGTTTACCTCGGCAATGACGGAATTGTTCGCGCTTGCCTGTTACACCTGGGTAGCGGAAAAGTTTTGTAAAGACCGGCGCAGAAGATATACTACCTGCAGATCGGCGCTACCACAACTGAGGCCCCGGAAGATGTTGGGACCTAGGAAAGAAGACGAAGTGAAGGGGCGACCCACTACGCACCTGCTTTTTCTTCTTCGGATTCTCTGTCGCCATTAAAGCGATCGTACTTCACTCCAGTACGCTTTGAGTTTTCATTGCAGTGTGCTACAGGATCGGCTATGCCATGCCATAACACCACCCTCAGACAAAGGGTTTGACTGAGCGGTTTAATCGGAACCCTGGGCGCATGATTGCTACGCATGTTGCATCTGATCAAACAAACTGGGACCTCGTTCTTCCAGTTGCGATATACGCGTATAACACGGCTACGCAAGTCACAACCGGGTTTTCCCCATTTTTTCTCCGAGTGCACGCCCGTCTCGGAAGCCACCCGCTACGCAGAAGAGTGCCGCAAACTAGCAAAGCGACTACTACGGCCGACCACCAGCGCCAGAAGGAGGCTCGCGTCAACGACCATTCTCCTGCCGCAACGTTCACTCCTGGAGCACTGGTATGGCTGCATGTGCCGCCCTGCGCTCCTGGTTTGTCCCCCAAGCTAATCTCAAATTATCACGGTCCCTACCGGGTGGTCGAGCGTACTTCACCGGTGAACTACGCCACTGAACCCATTACGCCGCCGAGCGACCGTGGTCGGCGTGGAGGTGACATCGTTCATGTTGACCGCCTCAAGCCGTACTTCGACCCTCTTGTTCCCACCTGTTAGATCGCCAGAATGGCTTCATGTTTCTCGGTGGGGGCAATTATAATAATGAAAGGAAGATATTGAAATCACAGGCTCAACCATCATCATCACGAGAAGAAAGGCACGAGATCGGGGTTCGAACACCATCATCTTATTCTGCCTGGGTACTTCTTCGAGCTACCACCCGCTTGTTCGGCTCGCCCAATAAACCTCTTTGTATGGCTGTCATAACACGTGTAGGAACGCTGCCGGTTAGCTGTCGAAAAATCTAATTGTATGGATTTGGTGGAAAGCTGAAGAAAACGAGCGCTGACAGCGTTGGATAAAGCTGATGCGACGTGGGAGAGAAGCAGACGCTGTCCATTTTTAACTCTTTTCTTAGTATTATTGCACATCCTTGCTCGTCGCGATCATAACTCTGCTTTTTTTTAGCCTAAACAAATGGCTTCGGCAGCTAATGAAGCATCTTACCCGTGTTTGCAGTGCCCACTTCTTGTGCAACGACAGAAGCTCGATAGCCCGGCATTTTGCCTGCGTGTTCCGACTTTAGTTTTCCTGGAAATACGATGGCGTGACCCTGCGACAAAGCGTAAAAGATTATCGTATCTAGAAGGGGACGCAGCGACGGCTAGAGCCAGGCGCATGATAAGTATGTGTAGTATGTTAGCACGCACTTCCTAGACAAACATAGCCAAGACGGCGGCCTGCTTGCACCATCCTCGGCACCCTCCTTTGCATGCGCATGCATCTGGCCCGCGCAATGCATAAATGATTCTATATACAACTGGTAAAATATGTAGAGAACAGGGGTGCTATGCAGGATGGCCCGAGCTTCTCGGGCACACGAGTTTGCTCCGAGCTCGCACTGCGGCGGTCATGGCACAAAGACAGAGCGGAGCGCGTGATAGCAGCATTGACGAAAACGGCTACATGAACGAGCGTGGCGTCAAAAACGCATGTGGGGCATCTGCGGCGGTAATCAAAGAAACACCGAGTGCGAACACGTCAGTGCCGCCACTCAGTCCACATTTCAACAGTGCAGCGACGTCAGCGTGATTGTCGCGCTATCTTTTTGCCAACTCAGCATTGCGCCCCTCCCACAGGCGTGTTCGTGGGCGTTCTTCCACTTTCGGGCATGTTCTTTCGTTCCACCCGCAGCATGGAAATTTCCACTCTCAAAGGCGACAAAGGTGCACACGCTACACTCTCGTGCAGTTCGTTTCGCTTCTGTCAAATATTGCGGATAAATATACGGACAGGTTGTCACCAGGGGCGCTCGCATCATTGCGGCAACGCGGCTGTGAGTGGTACGTCGTGAGCGCGGTGAAATTGAATGCGAGACATCGCAGCCACGTGATGATATACCCTTTTATTCTTCGTGCGTGTGTGCACAGTCTGCGCGATAAAGCTGATAGATGAATCATGCCGCTCGCTGGCATTGCGGAGTGAGCACTGCTCCTTTGGAAAGCGCAAACGCGGTAGGTGGACCCGATCTTCGCCGCGGGCGTCTGTCAATCAAACTGATTGACGCGTGAACTCGGGTACAAACTCGTTGATTCTGAGAAGGCCCCAGTTCATCTCGTGACTGTCATGGTGCCGGTGTGACTGTCAAAGGTTTCATGCGGTGGACGCTAGGCAGCAGCTTCTTTGCATATAAAATAATTTGTTCAGCCTTTACTACTTGTGCAAGGCTGGAGCCTTAGAGGACCTTGTGATCACCTAGCTTTTTTCAGCGTTTTAAGTCGGTCGTCTACTCAGTCTGCCCGGTATACGCTTCGAAGTAAAGAACGCATCAGCTCCGTCTTAATTTTGATTATACTAATTAGGCAGGACTTAACTACTAAAATATTGAACATTTTTGTCTTGACTGGTAAGGTTTTAATTAAAACGACAATAATTAGCCTCGGGTGCAATTAGCATGATCTTGATTAGTATGCAACTAATTAACATAAACTTTGTTCGCAATGATCTTGATTAGCATCATATTATTAAGGTCTAATTAGGATGGCTTTACTTAGCGTGCTTATAATTAACGTCGCGTTAATTAGCCTGGTATTAGTTAGCACGGTCATAGCTTTACATGGCTTCATTAGCATGGTCTTAGTAACGTATGGCTTCATTGGCTCGATCTTAGCATGCCTTGGCTTAATTAGCTTGTTCATAGGATCTCTTGACTTATTTAGCTAGGTGTACCACCCAGCCACTTAGCTAATCAGCCGGGCGCACGTCCTCGGGAAGCGAGCACACCATGAAGGGATGAAGAGGGCGTGCGCCAGTGGAGCAACGCGCAAGAATGTGCAGGCTGATCATGATGATTGTACACGTGGCCTCAGGTTTAGTTACGGTCGCGATATTGTAGGGTGCTCGGCCCAAACTTGTCTCAGAGGCCACGGTGCTAATTATTATAAAGGATGCTTAGTACAGGCATTAAAAACTTCAAAGCGCATTTAAACAGCCTCTTCCTTTAAAAAATATCATCAGTAAACCTTTCTGGCACTTTTATTGCATGGGTGCACTTCTGCACTCAGTGGAACGACAAACAAATGAAAGAAGATGCCTTTGGTTTGAAAACACCGCCCAATTTTGTCGACCGTCCTTTACGTGACGCCTCGTTCCATCGTAACCAATGGAACGCAGCGCGCGCTGAAGGGTGGATCTGACCTTTTCGTACTGTTGGCTCGTTCAAAAGGGGGTGTCGCCAGAGCTCGGAAAGATCCCGAGTTTCGCCAAGCTCAGGCCATCCTGCATAGCGCCCCAGAACGATGGAATTAAAGAGCAAACGTGGTAAGACAGGGGAACGGAACGAACGAACTTTTTTCTTACTTAGCCCGAACACCAACCAACATACACCTTTTGAATAGGACATCGGGTGCGAAAGTCAAAGGAAAGTCTGAATGTAACAGATGAAAAGAATGCTTTTATATAATGCACATAATACAAGATATTCATTAATCTTTGATAGCCTGGCTGAAGGCGAATCGCAGTGGGCGCTCTTTATGTAGGCGACGCACACCAACGATGTCGGAAGGCCTCTTTGCTGACAGTTTCCGTCATAACATCGTAAACATGGTTGCCGGCGTAAAGATCATTGCTGTGAAAAAGACTGCTCTTATTTTAAATATGCTTCTACATGTTCAGATGTGCAGAATGCACGCAATAACGCGCATTGCTTGTTTCGCAGTGTCAATGCTCTGCTCCCTCAGAGCGGAGTTCGCAGTGGCCGTAGCAGCAAAGAGCGCCCGCAACATGTCACGACGGTTCACGCGCATGGCCGACTACTGGTGGCAGTGATTGTTCAAGCACCACAGCGCCACCATACCAGCTGTCGAGGTCGATATCCAACCCGACTC
>JALIZH010031324.1:0-10600 GCA_030522465.1 Rhipicephalus appendiculatus | reverse complement strand
TTACAGCATTATATATGCGCTTTTCACCAGGAAAAAAAAGAATAGAGCAAGTGAAGCCAATAAAAAATTCTAGAAAAAATTCATTAAAGCCAAATTTTGAAACATAAGAAAAAATGCATGAGCGCAGCTTCGCTTGCTCTTTCAAGCAATGCAAGTGGATTTATCATGATCGCAATATGTGATATCGATGATGGGCTTCCTGTGGGTGCAATTTTTTGTATGTCAGGCCTGCAATTGTCACATGACTAAAATCACATAACATCACATAGTCACGTGATCTCTACTTCAGCCATTTTCGTAGCCACCACTCCCGCGCTTTTACCCGCGGGTAGATCGTTTGAACACATGGGAATGTTGTCCACGTGGACTTTATACGGAACATGCCGGCGACGGCGACGACAATGGCGAGAACCTATCGATAGTGTCCATATAGCTGCTATCGCAATAACACATGGTTGAGATAAAAAAAGAACTTCTAGATTTACTGGAATGCTAATTTTTTTAGCTTGTCCGACGAAAACCTTGTTATTAAAGTACGTTCAGGTCCCATTGACAGAAAGAGTGATTTTTCGTGATTTTAATTTCTTTAAATTTACGGCAAAATCTTAACACTGCTGTTGAATGAACAACAAATAGTGCTTCCTATTCTTTACCGGGCTTGATTGTCTGTTGGTTTCATTAGTTGTGTCTAAAAAAAAAAAACAACCCCTCGATCAATTCCCCTTCTTTGGTTAAGGTTATGAAAGCCAGCGCAAACGAAACACGGACAGAGCGTGTCGTCGTTCTCTTCTCTGTCCGTGCTTCGTTTGCGCTGGCCGTAATGACCATTTTCCAACTCGCCCAACTCGAGACCCTCTTAAAGGGGCCCTGAAACACTTTTCCAAGTAGCCATGGAATGAATTCACTAAAGGAGCTTATTGCCTCACGAATTCTCCGCCGCAAAAATTTTTAGAATCCGTCCTGTACGAGCGGAGTTAGAAAGATTTGTCGCTTGCTGCAATTGCATTTTCTCTTCTCTCGTCCCGTGAAAGCGCTGGAAGATAAGCAGGGAGGGATGCCACGGGGAAAGAAAATACGTCACGCGCGCCACGTGACCTTGAGCACTTTTTCTTTTTTTTGTTTGCTTCGAATACGCGATTTTTCAGTGCGATCGCGTGCGCATGCGTGGACAAGTCGCGACCGAGCGCGCCATGCTCAAATCAGCCAATGGTTGATACAGTGGCTGTGACGATTGATTTTTGAGCTTGTAGCGTGATTTGTCGAGAGAATAGAAAGCAATTTTTAGCTGAATTTGAGAATTTATTGTGCATTCCAGGCTGCGTGCTGCGCCATATTTGGCTCGCGTGTTCTCTGGAGCCTCGACTACCGTTCGGCACTGTTTTCTGACCATGCCCAGAAAGTGTCCCAGGGCTCCTTTAAGGTTATGAAAGACACTTGCGTTAGCCCCAAAGTAAAAAATCAACTGCCAAAACGTGTGACTTTGTCATTCCATTACTATGCCTCGCTTCTGTAAGCTTAGTTCGTTTCCTTTAAGTTGCTGAATTGTAGGGACCTGAGAAGATCATAACGAAATCACGAGAACGCAGAAATAAGTTTCCACCACAACACGCGTACGAAAGAACGAAAGGGCTTTGTTCACTATAATTTGATTGGGCGTTCTTTCACTTAGGATGTTTGAAGAAAGAAGCAAGAACTAGAAGTGTAGATCTGAACACTCGGATACGCGTGGAGTGTTTAAACATGCTCTAAATAAAGTCATAAAATGAACAGAAAAAGACACGAGAGCTCACGATTACAGCGAGAAACCGAAACAAAAGCTCTTTTGTTTTGTTTCGGCAGGTGACATCTTGTGGGATGCTGTAAAACTAAATCACGGGCAAAAAAAAAAAAAACCCTGGAACTCCGGCGTCTGGAATCGAACCGATGAGGACGCGTTGATGCCGCGCCACCGAACTTAAGCGATCAGCTCACTTGGCCATGGATGAGCAAGCGTCAGGGCTGCATGGGATTTACTGACCATTAATATAACTTGCTTAGTTTTACCACAGCGAGCGTTTTGTCTTGAAAAAACAGGCCACATTTTCCGGCGTTTCTATGGGCTCCCATTGTACGCTCTTTAACTCCTCCGGGAACAAAATTTGAGCTAACTACAACATGATCGCTGCATTCTTCTCATGCGTTTCGGTTCCCAGAAGCACTCTGTGGCCTGCGTTTTTCACCATTCACTCTTTACACTTAATTATTCACGAAAAACTCGATGGTTTCATTGAAAACGCGCTAGCTTCGCGCCGTGGCCCGCAGGGGCGCTGGTTGTTGTGTCCAGAAAAACTGCATTAGCATCTTTTGGCGACATTCTCCTAAAGGAACTGTTCATTCAGAGTTCACCACCCATGGTTCAGATGGATTTGACAACAGCGTCGGCGCTGTACCTGTCTCCTCTGGCCCCCCCTCGGCGACAAGGTATACGAAATAGCGCCTTCTCAGCTAACCCATAGCTCATAAAATTTCCGAGGTGCGGACATCTACCACGCTTGCAGCGACGTTGCCTATCAATTGCTTGTCAACACCGAATCTTTTCTCATCAGGGGAAGATGACATCACTGAAGTTCGAGTCGACATTCAGCGGCTCACAGATCTCATAGCGACCAATCTCACCACAACGGCTGACGGCGCTTCAGCGAGACACTTGGGAGATGGACGACACTTCGGCCGTTCTCGACCTAATTCGCCAGCGCGTTTGCGCCGCCCTACTGGTATGACCGACGTTTTGAACCATCTGCGCGGTGTTGCGCACTACCATGTGGCTGGACGGCAAACGACACCAGGAACCACTAACAGAGACGAGTGACTCGCGCCTGTGTCTCCCAGTCGCCTGTTCTTTGTTCAAGACTCCATCTGCGGACTGCGGTATCTGGTCGACTCAGGAGAAGGGGGTGAGTAAGTTGCCCGCCACTGACATAGCCAGAAACTGTTTGTCAGTCATGCAATTACAAGCGATGAACGGCAGGAAAATTGACGTATACTTCCGCAAATCCGTTACGCTTAATATTTGATATTCACGTGGATTTTTCTTGTCCCTTTTTCACTCATGCAATACTCAGTGCTGATTTTCTTGCGCACTACGGCCTCCTAGTCGACATGGTAAAGGAGCAGATACGAGATTCAACTACCGGATCAAAAGCGTCTGGCGGGTATTCCTCCATCGAGCCATTTGTGTTCACGGTATGGCAAGCTGTTCCAGAGCCCTACGCCGCAATACTTTTTCCATCCCTTACCACTTCATCTGCATGCCACAACGTCGAACATCACATCATCACTCGAGAGCCACCGCGTCATATCACCTTGTCGCCTGACGCCAGAGGAATTAATCATAGCCAATAACGAATTCAAACATATTGCCGCATCCATTATGCAGCACGAAAACAACAACGAGAAGCACGCGCAGCGACAGAGAAAGACGAGGTTCTCGCCCCGATCAGCTGGCTAGTGCTTTGTATAATTAAAGTGAGCTGTCCCGCATTCGACTTCTGCTGTGTCTGCGTCATGACACTGGTGGAGATGCTGGGTACATGTTCGGTACCGCAAGCTGAACCGCGTGAGAAAAAAAGGCGCATACCCATTACCGCGCATCGACGATTCACTTGACAGGCTGAGGAATGCACGCTACTTCTAGTCGATGGACCTCACAAGTGGATAGTGGCAAATTGAGGTCGATGAGCGAGATAGAGAAAAGACTGCTTTTGTGACGCCTGACGGGCTTTATGAATTTAAAGTCTTCCCTTCGGGTTGTGCTCAGCTCCAGCAACATTTCAGAGACTGATGGATACCGTACTATCAGGCCTTAAGTCGCAGACGTGTCTGGTATATCTTGACAACGTCATTGTTTTCTCGGAAACATTTGAGGAACACTTAAGAAGGCTACTTTCGGTATTCAGAGCGATACAGTCTGCCGGCCTGACACTGAAACCCGAGAAATGTCATTTCGGTTTCAAGGAACTCCAGTTCTTAGGCCATGTTGTGAGCCATGAAGGTGTTCGACCCGACCCGGAAAAGATTGCGGCCGTCAGAAAGTTTCCCGCGCCAACAGATATGGAAGCAGTCAGGCGTTTTCTTGGCCTCTGCGCCTACTACCGAAGATTTATTGCCAATGTCTCGCATATAGCCTCGCCGTTAACACGCCTAACAAGAGAAAACGTTCCCTTCGTATGGGGCGACGATGAACAAATGGCATTGACGATCTCCGACAACGCCTGCAGACACCACCTGTGCTTGCTCACTTCGACGAGGACGCTCCTACCATGATCCACACAGATGCCAACAACGTAAGTTTAGGCGCTGTACTCGTTCAGTGGCAAGACTCAGCCGAGCGGGTGATCGCATATGCTAGGAGGACGCTTTCCCGTGCCGAGTCCAACTACTCCACAACGGAAAAAGAATGTCTGGCTGTCGTATGGGCCGTTATGAAGTTTCGCCCATATCTGTATGGCCGTTCCTTTCACGTAGTCAGCGAACATCATTCCCTCTGCTGGCTGACCAACTTGAAGGACCCGTCTGGTCGGCTTGCACGTGGAGCTTGCGCCTTCAAGAATTTGATATGGCGGTCGTGTATAAGACGGGACGGCAGCACTCCTAACGCCGATTGCTTATCCAGGTCACCGATAAAGCGCGACGATGTGACAGAAGATGATGACATGGCGTTTGTAGGAGTCGTCGCCACCACCACGATTTCGTGCAAGCAGACGGAAGACAGCGAGTTACTTCCCCTTATTGAATTTTTTGAATGGCCGGACTACAAGCGTCCCTGGAACATTTGCAAGAAGCCTGCCTTCATTCTGCTTGCGCAGTGGAGTCCTCTATAAGAAAAACTTTTCGTCCTGAGGAAGCACCCACCTACTTGTCGTCCCGACGTCCATTCGTAAGGAGGTACTAAGGGCTTGCCACGATGAGCTAACGTCCGGTCACCTCGGATACACGCGCACATGCCTCGATTCTCAACGACGGAAATCGCCACCTTTAAAAGCAGCTGCATTGTTACAGCCAGTTCAAGTGCCCACGGTGCCTTTTGCCCAAATCGGAATGGACCTTCTCAGACCATTTCCGACTTCACATAGACGAAACAAGGGGGTAATAGTCGCCACCGATTATCTTACGCGCTACGCAGAAACAAAGGCTTTGTCGAGCGGAACCGCAGTAGAAACCTCACGACTCTTCATAGAAAATATCGTCCTGAGGCACGGTGCTCCGACAGTCATAAGAACGGACCGAGGTACCGCTTTCACGGCCAAGCTCCTGAAGACAGTGCTTGAGCTCAGCGGAACAGCCCTTAGAAAAACCACTGATTACCATCCGCAAACAAACGGCTTAACAGAACGCCTCAACAAGACTATTGCCGACATGCTGAGTATGTACATCGACGAGAATCAGAAAAAATTGGGATGACATTCTACCGTACGTCACGCTCGCCTATAATACAGCGCAGCAAGAAACTGCGCGAAGGACGCCGTTTAGTCTTCTTCATGGCCGTGAAGTGACGACGATGCTTGATGCCATGTTACTGCATGACTGCAATGATCTAGTCCGGTGAGCGCATTCATACCACCACATTTAGCATGCACCAGGGGTCTAGGCCGTGGCGTCGATGCCAACATGACACCAACTGAAATTCTAGAATTGTTTTCGCCAGCAGGCGTTATTTCAGTTTATCGGTGTGGACGTGTAGTTGATAAGTACAAAATACCAACCGAGTCCGTTATAGTAACATTCGCAGGGTCAGTCCGGCCATCAGAAATCAAGGCATGGTCTCTAATTTACAGAGCCGAACCTCTCTCCCCTCGCCCTCTTCAATGCGTAAAGTGCTGGCGGTATGGGCACACCATAAAAGGCTGCAGGTCTGCTGTCAGGTGTAGAGTGTGTTGGGGAAGGCCATAACTCTAGCGAGTGTCAAAGTAATAAAGAAAAGTGCTGCCTATGTAATGAAGCTCATACTGCAGATTGTTCAAGCTGTTCTGCAAAAACGCGTGAGCTGCAAATTCTTGAAATAGCAGAACGAAGGCGATGTTCTCGTAGGGAAGCAGTAGCTGAAATAGAGGCACGAACACAAGGTTATGCTGCGGTTACAGCCCGCCATATACCATCATTGGAAGGGTCGCTCTCTGTTTCTATTGCGGAATCAATCGATAAGGCAATGGAAAAGAAAATAGAACGCCTAGCTGGGAGCCTTTGTGAGATATTGGCCCAAATACTCACGAACCAGATGGCCCACGTATTTGGAACAGCAGAAAATCTCAGCCCACCCCCTCAAAATAGTGACCGATCAGCATCTTCAAAGGAGGCTGTCTCAGATATCTCGTCTCAGGGTGAACAGTCTACTAATGTATCTGCTGAACTACGACCGTATCCAAGCGAGGTTACCAAGGATGATGTGCAAGATTCAGATGAGATGGAGACGGATCCTCGATCTCTAAAGCGCTCAAGGTCCCCTTTGACCAAGAAGGGTACTTCTCCAGTCCACTCAAAGACCAAGAAGTACCAGATGGATAGCCTGTCTAAAGCCGATTTTCTAAAAGAAAATCTTTTAAGCAAGGCAGTCACCGAGTCTATTTTAGCAAAACCATAGGGTCAATTAAAATTCTTCACTGGAATTACCGATCAATACACTCTGCAATAACCGATTTGACATACTTGGCATCGAAATTCAATCCAGATATAAGTGCACTACAAGAAACCTGACTTTCAATGCATCTGTCTTTTCGATTAGATAGGTTTAGATCTTTCCGTCTAGACCGTCCATCGAAAGGTGGAGGTTTGGCATTTTTTATCAATAATAGCATAAGTCTGAAGGCAAAAATTCCATATAAACATATGTCACCTGAAAGCGCAATTTTCGCATTAGAAATCACTTTGACAGGTTGCCTACCCTTCGTGCTAGTTAATGTATACTTTCCTACAGGTGTACTAGATACTCGAAGTTTGGACGGTGCAATCACATCTGGTTGCAAAGATAAAATACTGGTGGGTGATTTCAACTCACATCATACCTGTTCGGGTTTTCGAACCGATCGACGTGGTAAACGATTGTGGGAGTGGGCAGCAGATAACGATTTGTCTTGCCTGAATTCTAGAACGCCAACTTTCATTTGTGGCCGATCTCGCTCAGCATTGGATTTAAGTTTTGTGAGTTCTTCACTCACTAGTTTGTCATGGACTGCGTTGGAGTGTGCCAACAATAGCGATCACTTACCAATAATATTTGATATTGTTTGCCCAATAACACCGTCATGCTCTCAGAATCGAGTATTTATAAATTATAACAAATTTAAAAAGATCTAAAATCAGCTTTGACCATTCATTCTGAAGAGCAAGCAGATACAAAAGCCATGAGACTCAGTGCGTTGATCAGAAGAGCGTACAAAAAAGTTGAATTTGTAGTTGAATCTGTAATCAGCACTACTCATAGTCCATGGTGGAATTCAGATTGCGCACGCGACTTCCGACGACGACAGGAGGCTTGGAAAAAACTTCTGTATAGCCAGTGTCCCCGAAATTGGTCTGATTACAAGTTTTACGCCGCAAGTTTTAAAGGCACAGTTTCTTTAGCCAAATAAGAATATGGTAGAAAACACTATGATTTCCTTTCAAAGCCTAAGAAAAGTGCGCTGTTCAGATTTCTGAGATCACGTAAAATTCTGCCATCCCCAACTAATGTAGATTGCGAAGTTATGTCGCCAGAGGAAATGAAGGAATCTTTGGAAGTCATCGCAAAAGGCCTAGAGTGTCGATTCACGTCAACTAAGTTGTACGATCTGCAAACACCAGTGTTAATAATGGATTTTACGAAAGTTACGTTGGAAGAATTAGCTGAAGTTATTCAAGAGATGCCCTTGTCAGCTCCAGGTCCGGACGGTATCACAGTTGCCATGGTAAAAATATTATTCAAATTATCTCCATGTGACCTCCTAAACACTGTAAATTATTCGTTATACAACGCCTGGATTCCATACGATTGGAAATTAGCAAATATAATTCCGATACAAAAAGACAAGGATTAGGCTATAACAGAGAAAACATATTACCTATTTCTTTTACTTCTAATATGTTCTGTGGTCGAATGCTTGAGTGCCACGCAGAATGCTTGGGTTCGATTCCTGCTGGGACACTGATTATTATTCTTTGCATTCATCGGGTCAACGCTGCCGAAGTAAGTTTTTCTCAACGCCCTCGCATTTAAATAACCAATGTCTGTTCTCGCCGTTCATGGGTAGATAATAAACTGTCATTCACCTGTGGTGCATACCCGCATAGCGCGGCCCTTGGTATACGCGTGGTGCAACTCTTGTCTGGGCGAAACGGTTGAACGATGTGCACGACGGTATTTTCAGGTTATTCATGTCAAGTTCAGCCAGACATATTTGCCAAACTCTCTTACCCTCATATACTAATTTTGGTGTACCCCAAGTTGAGGAGGTGATCACGAGAGCGTCAAGACGTAGGCGGCTAGATAGATAGACAGATAGACAGACAAACAGACAGACAGACAGACAGACAGACAGACAGACAGACAGACAGATGGATACGTAGATAGAAACGCTCAAAGTGCCTGCGGTGCACTAAGAAATGCTTCGCATTTAAAAAACAGCGCGGCTTCGTGGTTGAACACTCGACTGCCATGCTGAGGACCCCGGTTCAAATCCGACATGATCCTGGATATTTTGTTCTCATTTCATTTTTTTTCTTATTTCGAGCGATAACGGTTACATACACCGGTGGTGGTGGACAACTACGACACTGTTGTTGTGACCTCATAAGAGCTGCTCCTGTAAATGCAGGTAGTAATTTTGGCTGATAATGTATGCCTAATGTATGCCATTACTCTGTGGATTAGAAGGGGGAGCGCATCCTTTATTCACTCCTTGAGTGAACACTTTGCCCTCAAAGTTGCTATAGTGCGTTAGTGTCGCCGGTGAGATGAAATTTTAGAAATACTGCACTCGAACACATCTTATTTCTTTTTTTCATGTCCGAGAGGAAAATCCACATCGACGAGACTTCTAAGGAGACTATAATGTAGGTAAGGCGGGGCAAAATGAGACGCGGGGAAAAACGCGACGTTTTGACTTTGCCGACCTCTATAGAGAATACAAAAAGTACTTTTCTTTGTTTCTCTATTTCAGCTATAGCTGCTGTTAGTTTTCCACCTTTTTATGTGTAAAAGTTGATGATCGCTCACAGCGTTCGCGCGGGAAAAATTACGCGGCTGGTGTCAGTGTGTTAGCGACCCGTCAAAAAGGGGCGAAATTCTGCTTGGCCAAATTTTCAGATCCGTGCATGAAGCTACTCCTGCATCAGTGCAACAACGTAAATTTTTATTTTGATACTTTAGACTACTAGCTACATGCCACCAAAAGTTTGGTTCATTTGGTGCCCGGGAACAAGACAGAAATGTTTTTGAATTCTGGCATGTGAGAGGGGCAAAACGCGACAAAAGGGCACCGAATTGCCTTAGAGAGTGTCTTATTAAGTGAACCCTTTACCTACACTCATTATATATTATATCTCTTTGTTTAGGATGGTTTGGACGTACAAGAGAATATTATATAGAGCTTCCTGGGACGAAAGCAACATGAAAAAAGCACTGATTGCTGTTGAGGACATGACTACCTCCATTCGCGATGCATCGAGGTTGTTCTGCGTTCCCAAGGATGCTCTCAAATGCGCATGAAAAAATTTGCACAATCTCCAAATCAAGTCGTTCACAAAGACGTCTTGGAATCGAGTTTTAATGACATTTCTGTAATACCGAAATTAAAAAAAACAAGCTCTAGAAAATCCGAATTTAACACAGTTCTAAATTCATTGCCTCACAAAGCCAGGCTGAAGAAGTTAAAAGCCACGAAACGCCTTAGCAGTTCTGCATCAAAACGGCAAAAAGAAGCTAAGGAGAGACGTCACAACATATGTAGCCTCCAATCGCTGAATAATCCAATGAAGTGACAGCGTTCAACGAGAGACAACATTAGCTCAAAGAAAGACTGGCGGTGTTTGATCTGCAAGGAGTTTCGGAGAAACACAGCACCGGGTTCTGTCTGGATTCAATGCGTGGAATGCAAAGACTAGGCTCATTAAGACTGCGTAGGTCCCACGGAGTGAAATTTCAAGTCCTTCTACTGCTAACACTGAAGGGGGTGAATTTTTCTCACACTGTCTCGTTTTGCCCCACGCAGCGTCTCGTTTTGCCCCCGCAGGTTGGGCCAAAATGAGACGTCTGGAGCATTTCTTATTTATTTTTAAAATGAAATTTTGAACGGTCGCAACATGGTCATATTTATCTAGCACATGCCTCGTACTCAAAGGAAAGTTTCTGCATTGATGTTCAATGGTAACGAGTGAATTAAAAATAAATATTCACAGTTTACACATTTTTGTCGCATTTTGCCCCACCTTACCCTACATGCGGCTTTGCCAAAATTGCTTCCTCCTAACGATGATTCTGCCTCGAACAGTGGTGTGTTGGCAAAAGCATGACCATTGTCTTCTGCTATATGTGCGTGATCTGGCTAGAATAGTTTCATGTCTTTTGCGAAGTGATTTCGCAGTGTCATAG
>JALIZH010031323.1:0-36897 GCA_030522465.1 Rhipicephalus appendiculatus | reverse complement strand
CGTTTTACGTGCTGACTGACCATAAGCCACTGGCGTATGTTTTCCGCACTAACTCATCCAAGTACGTGCCCCGTGAACTCCGCCATCTTGCTTATATATCGGAGTTCACGACCGATATCCGCCACGTGAAAGGAGCTGACAACACCGCCGCAGATGCCCTTTCTCGAATAGCCGCGGTTGACTCTCCATCTCCAACCATAGACTGGGCCTCATTCTCCTCCGCACAGCAGGATGATAAAGAGCTGGCTGCTTTTCGGGAGAATCCCCGTTCTCTCCGACTACACCTGGTGCCTCATCCATTTATCATCTGAGCCCTTGTGGTGCGATGTCTCAGCTGACCTTCCCCGCCCTTTCGTTCCCGCTTCATTACGACGCACCGTTTTCCCCTCCTTACACGACATCTGTCACCCCGGCATTCGGGCTACTCAGCGGCTTCTCACTCAGCGCTATGTCTGGCCCGGAATCAACGGTGATGTGCGCGCTTGGACGCGCATGTGCCTACTACCCTGCCAGATGACAAAGGTCTCCCGTCATACTAAGACTCCTCCCCAACCTTTCCCTTCCACCCGGCCGTCGTTTCGACCATGTTCATTTAGACATTGTGGACCCTCTACCAGTGTCTCAGGGGGTACCGTTATATACTGACCATGGTCGATCGTTTCACGCGCTGGCCAGAAGCTGTTCCAATTAAAGATATCACCGCCGAGACAGTTGCCCGCGCTTTCATTTCTACGTGGGTATCCCGTTTTGGCTGTCCTGGCACCGTCACAACAGACCGTGGACGTCAGTTTGAGTCCTCGCTGTTTACTTGCCTTAATGGCATCCTCGGAGCCAGACATTGCCGTACCACAGCGTATCACCCCTGCGCCAACGGCATGGTGGAACGCCTTCACCGACAACTGAAGACCGCCTTGACTACCCGCCTCAATAGAGCCAACTGGGTTGATGCCTTGTCACTGGTGCTCTTAGGTTTACGAGCTGTCATCCGGGCAGACCTACAGTGCTCAACAGCAGAGCTGGTGTATGGCACTTCTCTACGGCTCCCCTGGAGACTTCTTCACGTCAACGAAGCTACCAGAGCAGCCACAACAATTCCTACAACGCCTCCTCGACTGCGTTCAAGACCTCCGGCCCACTCCACCCCGACCTTCCGAACACAAGACAATATTTGTTCACCCTGATCTGGCCACTTCAACACATGTTTTCGTGCGCCACGACGCGGTCAGACCACCTTTGACACCATCCTACGACGGACCATTTCGTGTCCTTAACCGCACCCCCCAAAACTGCCACTATTCTGCAGAACGGCCGCGAAGAGACAGTCAGCTTGGACCGACTTAAGCCGGCGTACCTGGAGACCACCATAGAAAGCCTATCATCTACGCCAGACCTTCCGTTAGACTACCACAAACGGCATGTCACATTCCGACTTCCAGTCTACACGGGGGGCCCTGTAGCGCCCTCGTTCGGGCGGCGCGCAAACCGGAGCGCGCGACGGCAAAAGGAAGAAAATAAAGAAAGCGCTTGGCTGTGGCACGTGAAGCCACGGCTCACGTTCTTTTTGCTGGCGTCGATTATGGTTCAGGCGTGTCTTTCCTTCGCTCCTGTGGCATAAGCCTACAACCACATGCAACCAACCACCATCCGAGGAACCTGCATCGATCTCGTCTTTGCAAACTTTCGACTGCGACCCATCCAGAAAAGCGCTCTCCCTCCATTTCACCGACCATAAAGCCGTTATAATGAAGGGGGAAAGGAAGCCACGGCTTATGTAAACGGTAACCACGACCAACGAAGAAACGAAAACAAAACGGAAAATCACGGCTCACGAATAAAATATAAATTTCTTGTATATATACACACCATGTTTGTCACGTCTTTGATGATGTACTGGGCGAATTTCACAGAAGATTCACGGTTTACCGATGAACCTCCGGTGCTTCGCCCACTCATCATCATTCACTCCTGGATATGCTGTGAATTTTTAGGGGCGAAGCTCCTTAGGGCATAGCCTAGTCCGGCGTCGTCCCGCGTCGTTGTCGTAGCCACCCCTGTGCGATGACGATGACGCTGCCATCACGCCACAGCACATGGAATGTACCCACTATGCGTCATAACGATGACGCTGATGACGGTGACGATCGCGATGCCATACAACACATGGCATCGCGATATGGTCTCACACATGCATGTCGTTTGACCTCATGCAAAAAAACCACCATTCGAGGAACCTGCATCGATCGATCTCGTCTTTGCAAACTTTCAACTACGACCCATCCAGGAACCGCTCTTCCTCCATTTCACCGACCATAAAGCCATAAAGCCATGAGACCATAAAGCTTGCCACGTCTTTGATGATGTACTGGACGAATTTCAAGGAAGATTCACGGTTTACCGATGAACCTCCGGAGCTTCGCCCACTCATCATCATTCACGCCGTGGATATGCTGTGATTTTTTAGATGCTAAGCATTTTATGCTCGGGGCTATGTCCGTCCCTCCCCGCGTCCGGCCACTTTCATGAAGTAGGGAAGGACGCATTATGCGAACCAGAACACTGTAGTAATATGAAGGCCGTCAACCACTACCACAGTCATCAGAGTCATGACCGAGAGCACAGAGAGGCTGCTTAGCAATGGCTAGGCAGGTGGTGTCTGTCGCCCAGGTTGACCCCATTCCTTGATCTTGCTTGCATGTGTTTGGAGGGGGCTTAGTCCGTCCCTCCTTCCCGCGTCCCACACCACCACAGCGCATGCGCATCCCTCCCCCCCTTTCTCCTACGCTCATCCCTTTCTCTCCTCTAGGAATCATCTACTCTACGGAGCGGCCCCCGCGTCCCACACCCCCCACAGCGCATACGCGTCCCCTCCCCCTATCCTCTCCTACGCTCACCCCCCTATCTCTACTCTAGGAATCATCTACTCTACGGAGAGCGGCGCCCGCGTCCCACATCCCCCACAGCGCATGCACGTCCTCTCCCCCCTCTCTCCTCTAGGAATCCTCTACTCTACAGCGGCTCCGGCGTCCCACATCCCCGCAGCACGTGCGCGTCCCTCTCTCCCTCTCTAATCTAGGAATCCTCTACGGAGCGGCTCCAGCGTCCCACACCCCCCACAGCGCATGCACGTCCCTCCCCCTCTCTCTCCTCTTTTACGATCCCCCCGTCCACTCATCTAGGAATCCTTTACGGAGCGGCGCGCACGACAGGTGGTGTGACAGCTGCATACTCCGCTGGGGGCGCCACGGTAGTTCCACGGTATGAAAATGAAGGAGCGCGCGCGCCTCATTCTCTCTCCCTGCGCAGCGCCGCGATGAGCGCCTGGACCGCTGCCGTGAAATAAGAGCGGCGACGTTCTTCCCCGCTCAAGATAATTATCTCCCCCGCTGCTTCGCATCCACACATGGTTCCCTTTAGCGGGAGATGGGGATTATTTTTCTCTCTTCCCTTTTTCTCTTTCTCCTACTTCTATTTTGTCGGATTGCTTCTATTTCTTTCTTTCTTCCTTTTTTTTCTCTTTTTACCGCTTCCTCTTTATTCCTATCTCTTTCTCGCTCTCTGCTTTTTTGTCTGCTCCGCTCTGTTTTTTTCTGTGAATCTTGCTCTCTGCTATCTGTCTTTTTTTTGTCTTGTTTCTTTCTCTCTCTTTCTGTGTCTTTTTCTGTCGCTATATTTTTGTCTCTATTCTTTTTTAATTCATGTATTTCTCTATCTTTCTTTATTTCTCTCTCTCTCTTTTTCAAGTTTCGCGTGCTCCACTACGCCGAGCAGAGCTTTCAATTAACACTCGGACTTGCTGTACTCGACAGTGGGGGCTTGCCCAATTCCTGTGGCGCATACCCACCTGAGGAATTTTGCACGACGGAGCACAAGCTGCCGATAGCTTCAACAATTTCGCTAATAAAAAAATGAGGAGCCATTTCACTCTTTAGGCTGGACGACCAGCAAAGCTGTTTAGTTAACAGCACAAGAATGAGACGGTGGAGGCCAGTTTGGTATGTAAGCCAAGGGTGTGAACGGCCGGGCTGCTATCATTCGTGCAGCGTAGCATTTCAGCGCTATATAGACGCCGGCAAAGATCTCTGTTTTTCTAATAAAGTCTCTCTCTCTCTCTGCTACCATTGAATACCGTTTTTTTTTTTGCGTACAAGCGCAAAGTCCTAGCTGTTTGCAGCTTCGCTGTTAAGGGAGAGCAAAGTTCATTATCTCGTGTAGTGCCCCGTTAAATGCACTGTAGGATACTTTCGCGGACATTCGGCTTAAAAAGCAGATGGCCATTTTCCTGGAAACCCAGTGCATACGCAGGCCTAAGTCTGGAAGCTCTGCGAGAATGCTCTTGCTACAGCAAAGAGAGGCTTGAGAGAGAGGGAGAGGTGTGTTGGGAGAACTTGGCTTAATTGATGTAATTTCGCGCCTAGCAATGCAATTGACCAAGAAAAAAAAGAACCTAGCTTTCGCTTGTGAGTTGTCTTAGGGTAATGTATTAGCAACTGCGACTCTATATTATTGCGGTACTGTCCTATGTCGTGGTGTTCATCTACCACTTCTGCTGATAACCACTTAGACGCATTTTGAGTGTTATTCAATAAAGTAGAATTTTCAGTACCCAGTGTTCTGCTTATTTACTAGATTAAAAAATTGCTGAATAGGTCATTTGTGAACACTCAGGTATACGGCGTCGTTATTTTTGCATTATCAAGTGAACTATGGTGTTATCCTGAGATGATTTTTTCCGCGAGATTGGCAATGAATTGAAATATTTCTAGCTCTGCATAAAAAGCCCCATAATAATTCTTCAGATGCATGAATGTAAATGCAACTCGCTTCTCTAGTGTGTACTCCAAGATGTGAAATTAGCTGCTCTTGAGTGCTCCAAGACGCAAAATTGCATGCTCCAAAGTGCTCCGAAATAGGAATTTCGGCTGCTCCAAAGTGCTCCAAAATGAAAATTTCGCGGCTCCGAAAATTGCTCCAAATAAGAAGTCCTTAATTGCATCACTGCTAAAAGCAAAAAAAAAAAAATCAGCATACGATTCAGCGTTACGCTTCGAGTAAAGTACATCATGGACTAATACAACAATATTTTGCCTACCACAACTGGTGCTGCTAGTGTTCACTCTAGTGGGGGCTTAGTTACGCAACTATGCACAACGAGATCTCACATTCACATGTTTTTTAGATACGTGAATGCGTATGAAATTTCTGCATATGTTTACTGAGTACAACATTTATCCGCCTCATAACGTTATGTTCTTTTTGAAAAGTGCCACTCACCGTATTTTGTGATGCATGCTTCGCATATCATTGTCGCTTACGGTACGCGCGATCTGACATTTTTTTCAGTTTTTTTCTTATTTCGTGCGAAAGTAGACAACTACGGCGCCAGAATCGACCCTTGTTGTGATCTCATAACAGCTCTCGCAGTAACAAAAAAAAAAAGAAAAATGGGTAAGTGATGGCGGGCGGGGGGCGTGCGCGAGAAATTGAGGGCGGGGGAGTGAACACCCCGGTCCCCCTGGCTAGGCCCCTGCTTAGCACACACAGAAAACAGAAGCTACTTTCGAGTTGTCCAAGCAAATAAGCTACCGAGGTAAAATGATAGTACGCCCTCACCTGGTGGCGGCCTTACAGTGGAGTTCGTTGATTCTAGAGAGTGTCAAGCAAGTAGACCAAGGTGTGTCTAGACTCCAGAATGGCCCTTGTTCACTGTCAGACTGGATCAGACAAAAATTCAGCTCACCCCTTCGGCTTGCGGTCGGCCTCGGCGACGCACGCTTCCTTGCGCCCGCGTAGGGGTGCCTTGATATGAGAACGAGGATGTTGCGGCCGCTGGACGAAACGGCATCTCAGTACCACTCCTGTCCAAGACGGCCTCGTGTCCAACACGGCCTCGTGTGCCGTCTCGTTGAGCTTGGGTAGTGGGCCTTCCAATAGTTCCATGTGGGCCGCGAACCAATTGATGTAGTTCGGAGTGAGGTGTCAAGCACCAAGTATTCTGCCGACGGTCGGGGGATATGCTCCCTGTTCCGAAGGACAGGATTGCCCTCTTCGAGTCGCAGTATATCAAGCTTTTATCGTCTTCCAGGAGTGCAAAGGCTGATGGCCGCCTGCTTGGCCACCTCAGGACTATCCATGCCGACCATGCAGGCGTTGATGACCGTGCCATCTATGTTGACCAGCGCGGATACGTAGGCTCCACTGCGAGGATATTTGGCTGCGTCAGTAAAGCAGCATGTTTTCCCGGATGCGGCTGCCTGTCGGAAGAGTGCTTTGGCTCGAGCAAGTCTTCTGCCAATGTTGAGCTCGAGGTTCATATTCCTGGGCAGGAGAATATTAACCCCGACGTCGGCGGCAAGGTTTGGCCAATGGTACTTCTCTTGTACCCTCGCCAGCGTGCGGCAAAAACTGAGGTGGCCAGCTTTCGGGTCACGGTGCAGGTCCTGCAGAATTTCTGTCCGCAGTGCCGATGGTGCAGCGATAGGGCAGTTCGCCCGGGCAGTGGAGAAGTTATTCTTTAGGAGGACTTCGTTTTTCAAGAAAAATAAAGATAATCCTCGCCTAAACACTTTTGGAGTTTCCAAGTATTCCACTAGGCCCCCTCAGTTCCGGGTCCGCTCCCAGTATTTCGGCGAAGTCATCAGTGCTTATGTTTTACAAGAAGCAGTCATGATCCTGTTCGTCCAGCGGCAGTGAGTCAAGCGGGGGCACGAGACAGGCAGTCCAGGTAGAAGTGTTTTTTCCGGACTTGTAAACGACGGTGATGTCAATTTTTTCAAGTCTTAGGCTGCACCTTGCGAGGCGTCCTGAAATGTCCCTTCAAGTTAGCTAGCCAACACAAAGGCGTGGTGGTCGCTAACAACTTTGAAAGGCCTGCCGTAGAGGTAGGGTCGAAACTTGGATATAGCCCAGATAATGGCAAGACATTCCCTTTTTGTTCCAGAGTAGTTGACTTACGTCTTCGATAGTGACCGCCTAGCATAACTGATGACCTTGTCCAGTCCGTCAGTCATCTGCTCAAGTACGGCGCCGAGTCGCACATTCCTGGCGTCGGTTTGTACTTCTCCGTTTCGGCGTATTCGTCGAAATGCGCAAGTATCGGAGGTGTTCGCAGGCGCCATTTAAGTTCCTCAAATACTTCGACTTGCGCCGCTTCCCACTTGAATTCCACGTCGGCTTTCGTGAGGTTAGTTAGCGGCTCCGCAGTTCGTGAAAATTAATAGGCGCAATATCCGAGAAACTGGCGCGTGGCCTTTCTGTCGGTGAGCGACTGGAAAACAGGCGATGGTAGCTGTTTTCCTTCCGCGGGTCAGGGTGAACTGTAGACTTGCTGTTGACGTGGCCCTTGGCCCAAGAATAAGGCTCCCCATACGCGAAGTGGCACATTTCTGGCTTTATGGTGAGTCCAGAGATCTTGATTAATTGAAGTACAGCTTCGACTTTTAACTGAATAGGCGAGCAAACAGACACGGACACTAGAAGAGGAAAAACGCACACCACAAAACGCCACTCGCAACTAAAGTTTATTGGAAAGAAAGGCATGTACATATATCACTTCTGTCACATGACCTGGCAAGTGAAACAGCAAAAAAACACACAAATTGGTCTATAAAACACGTGCCTCAGATCGGACCCTCAGAGTGCTGATGATATATGAAAATTCGTTCTCTGTTAACGTGATGGAGGGTGGGCTTACGCATTTATTCCCACTTCTCCTAATGTGAAATGCCTCTATCAGCTCTCTGGTGGTCCGATCTGGGTGTTTAGATAAAATAATAGCATCACAAAAAGGGGTTGTTCTTTAAAGTCCCAGAGCTGCCGCTTGCCATGTTCACTTGGCGCAATACATACACGTCTTGGCAGTCCAGAACAAAATAGCGTCTGGTTGCGAGAGCATCCAGTCGGGATCTTGAGCGCTTGAGTGCGAGACAGGCGTGCTCTGATCTATTGGTGACGCGAGCTTGGGCGGTGGCCGGCTCCATTGGTGACCCGGCATATGGTCTGGCCACTCAAGCATGCAGTATTATCATGCAGCAACACTGTCATTAACTTTCTGAAATATAATTTCTTTGTACCGCCAGTAGACCACCTGTTTAAATAGTTGCAGGCTCCAGCCAGTCTTTTTGCCAATACAACTTCAATAAAACTTCCGTTGGGCCTAGTTAGTACATAGCATTTAAGTTGAAAGCTATAGCGCAAACAATTTTCGCCAATATTTTTATTGCTCATTCTTCCTTCGGCATCGCTGCAACGCCTCGCATGCGCTGAAAAATATTTTTCATGCGCCTCCACGTGAAGCACAGCCTAAGCGCTTGCAAGCTTGCTGAAGCTTTCCGATCGCGTGCAGAACTGTGCATACCGCGTTACCTACGTCGGTACTTTAAAACACTTTCGACGGTGTTCTATGTGGCGGCGCTCGGTTTTCCAAGCAATCGACAAGATGCTGTCTAACCCACGCTGTAATCTTACTTTTTGCTAATATCTCACTATTTCATGACATGGGCGCCGATGGACCCATTGTGGCTCTAATAATAAGAACCGGTGAATCTCGTTTACAGTCTCTACGCGTGCAACAAGAGTGCCAGAACAGCAACAACTACTACTTAGCCGTGTAGAAGTACATGGCTAAGTAGTTGTTATTGTATCTTTCTTGATATCTTTCGACCCTTTTGTTGATGTGAAAACTCATTTTACGCGTATTAGTGAAACAAATAATGCGACAGGAACACAGTGGAATACTATAAAAAGTGATACTACCGATTTTAGGGACCAGGTTCTTCAGCTCTGTGCAGCCAAACTTCGGGATCTAGCGCAGAAACCTTCGGCGTTTACATGCAGGCTGCATCACGCGCAAGTCTCACGCGCAGCTGCACGTTGTTCCTCCTTGCGGGCATGCAGCCAGCGTACCGCACCTTAAAAGAAAAAGAAATATCTAAGAGCGTCGGGTTCTGCGTTGTCAACACATCCGCCGCGTTGCTCAAAGAGAAAGGCGTAACAACTGTGATAGTTGTTATTTCCCGCTTGTCCTGTGTATACCTGCAAGTCCTTCTCGAGCGTCCTTCTTTGTGTTTCAGCGGGAAGATGGAAGTATCGAGCTGATCGTCGATCTTCGTGTGAGTTATAATTTTCGCTATCGCATTCATTGTGCCGCCGTTGCGGCGAAACTGTGACTTTTTTTTTAAATAAACACTTGAACTCCGGATGCATGGCCGTATTTATGTAGCACATTCCTTGTACCCAAAGAAAAGTTTCTCTATTATCGTTTTACGGTAACGAGATAAATAAGCAGATATTCACTATTTTCATATTTCTGCCGGATTTTGCCCCGCCTTACCCTGATATTCGTCATTCTTCGTCGTTTCTTCCCGATGTAATATTCCCCTGATGTAAGTTCCCGCGATGTAATATTAGGGCTGCGTTGTTGAAGACTTTAAGCGATTCTGTGCAGATACATGTGGTTCTGTTTCATGTGGCTTAAGAAAGCCTAACATATTCTGCCTAACATATTCTGCGCAGTAAAACGCCAATGCGCAAGGTGTTTTTCAATTTGCTGATACATACGCATCCGAGTTAACAGTTAAAGGGCGTCAGAGTCCCATGCCGCCGCCGCGAATCACGTGAAACTTTTTAAGGCATCTTTCATTACGAATGAGTTCTCGTAATGAGTATTCACGTTGTCGATTCGATATATAGTAGTACAAGCCCAATAAGCGGCTCTCAATAATACCCCCCCATTACATGACAACTCTAAAGAAGGAACTTTCTGTTTTGAACTGTAGTTACATTATTACGAAATGTCTCGTTCCAAACATCGTTATTTTAGCACAAAAGAATAGTCACTACTCATTTTCAACTACAACTTTATTGGTGCATCTCACAGTGTAATAAGACAGTTTGCCTAACTTATTCTTCTAACGTGAAACTACAGGTGGATTGGTCCTTCACTTCAAGTGGAAATGTGCTTTTTTTCATAAAATATTATTCCTTTTGCACCGAAAGACTTTTACTTGGTACGACACAATGTTCCGTATATCTCTTATAATTATAACGTTTTTGTTTTTCTTTTAAAATGCTCTCATACTTGTTTGTGCACTCATCGGGCACATTTCCCTTCACTTCATCCGAAGCCATCAGGTGATAATGCGTGGTGCCTGCAATAAGTTATAAAGGAGATGACCGCGCCAATTAATATTTTCGATTGAAAGAATTCTCAGAATATGTTATAAGAATTCTGAATGTCGCGCATTTTTGTGTTTTGGTGCACGTCATATAACAATAAACCTAGCTTGGACCCCATTGAATAGCACCAAGTGATGGCGCAATGGCCAAAACTGGTAGTTCTTGCTCACATTATTACTGTGCAAAGCACTTTATGGCGACGCAAGCTTGACAAAACGACAGCAGACGTACGAAAATTACTGTTAAATGCAGCTTAGTCTATAACGATCATAATTTACCTGAATTATTTTAATCCGTAGAAAACGTGTAGGAAAGAGAATATTACAAAATTTATTCCAGTACATCTTACCTAATAAAAGACCTTATATGGCAAAAGATTGATCAAGAACTTAATATGTCAGAGGTTGTTGGTGTCTGTGGCTATCACAATTTGTACAGTGTATAAATTGTGAAAACTGCTGACTGAGTACACAAATAAGTTGGCATATAGGGCAAAAAAGAAATGGCATGACATGTGCTAGTCTGCAGATAACAAGTTTTCAGGCTAGGACTATGAGACTAGGCCACAGAAGGATGTGTAGACCAATGCTATAATGGATACACGTTAGTATAATTAAAATGCTAAGGTCGTAGGCCGGCGCAGCTTTTCTCGTAAGGGGGAGGACACTTTCGTCGCAGTGACCCTGGTTGGTCCAGGGCAAAGGACAACATGCTTCACAATGGATGAAAAAAATAAATAAAAATGAGGCCATGAGGAAATTCTCGCAATGGCCTGGGAAGTGAGAATGGAGGTGGGAAGTAAACAGTTCTTGTAATGCAACATCAGGGGCTCTTTGGCCGACGTTATCGTCAAAAGCCTGTGTGACCATAACTGTCTAAACATATAGGGCAGACTTTGCACCCACCTTCCTGCAAAGGGATCAGGGGGGCAGGCCGCATCCGCACCCCCCTCTCCCTATCTATCGATCGGATGTTCATCTTTTCCCGCCTCTTAACATTTTCTCCGACGATCCTAAATAGAAATTGGCATATTCTGACGCTGTTTCTTTATAATGTGTATAACGCGGCCTCAGTGTTGTTGATGTTTCTGTGAAATTGTAAGTACTTATCACTACGTGACTAATCATGGTTTTGGCTTCATATTAAAAGACGCCAAGTAGTCACAGCGACCTCATTCATGCATGATAGGAATGCGCACAATTATGAAGCGCAACTGGACAAGCGTGCACTGACACATTTCCACCTCAAGGTGCACCGGCTAGAGATAGAGTGCACATCGACTGCGCTTCAGGAGGTTGCCTCGGGTCCTTCATCGCTTTTGTGTTTTGTATTGCAGTAGCAAGTACGCAATGTGAAATTTCCAACATCGCAGTGCTTTCTTTAGAAAGTGAGAGAAATTTTTAAAAATAAATGTTCGATCCGTGTTCTGTTATCTTCAAACGGTTTAGACACGCCCAAAACACATACCGATAAATGTCACAAACTGGAACGACATACGGTTCTTGGAGGATTCATTCGTTTTTCTTGAACAATAAAACCACTATCGTAATGATCGCTTATGGCACGCAATCGATGAATTAAATTAATATTACATAAAACAAGGCCCGAAGACAGTGAGGGGGGGGCGTGACCCCCTCCCCTGAAATTCGGATGGAGGGGGGGGGTGTTTTATCGCGAATAAATAATGAAAATAGGTGCTTTTCAAAGTTTTCAACAGGTGCCCCCCCCCCCCCCCTTCCGAAAAAACTTTCTGGCAATGGGCCTGCATAAAACTATTACCACACATTAATTTAGAGCGCAGAATCGGTCACATAAATTACGAGAGCACCAATCTTTTCAGTTTTTAGTCGGCCTGAAAAAGATTATGGCAACTTCGCACTAGTGCTGCCAAACCTGAAGGAAGAGCGCAACTGGTGGCGTTCCTTTTCCTCTTGGAATCCGTTATTACAGGATCCCAATTCGAAGACTATAATACCGGATGCCAAAAATGCGTGGGCCCATTACTTAGCAGGGGGAGATATCCCCCTTAGCCAACCATATTCTAAGACGGGCTGCCACTGATCCAACCCCGAAACTCATAATTTGGGCTCCTGGCCATCAGGGTTTACGAGGTAATGAGGCCGCTGAGGCGGCTGCCCCAGCGCTTACCCACCGGGCTCCTCACCCCAACTCTTATGACTCGGAGGCCAATACACCGTGCGGTTTGAAGAAATTATTTCGTACTATCGCGACACTCACCGCCTTTTCAAGACTCCTGCAAAGGGGCTGAGTAAGGCACATGAGCGAACATTAAGGCGCCTGCATACAGGAACTCTATTCTGTCCTGCAATCATAAAGCACTTCGACCCGAACACGGATGGGCGGTGCCCACACTGTGGGGAGGCTTGTGACATCTTCCGCATGGTGTGGGCATGTACAAAAAAGCCCCCACCTGCCCCCTTCTTCTACCCCTTCTTGAGAGGCATGGGAGACTGCCCTTCTCAACTGCTCCTCGCTGGAGTCTCAACGGACTCTGGTGAGACGGGCGCGAGTCGGGGCCTCGTCATGTGGTGTCCCGGACTAGGGACGCACCATGCAGCGGGGTCATGCTTTGGCCCCCAAATTCTATTTTTTTTTCTTTTCACAATAAATGCTTTCATATATCTCTCTCTTTTTCTTTATATTTGTCCTTGTTTTCTTTTTTCTTTCTCTTTCTGTCTTGGTCGCTGTTCTTTCTATCTCTTTCATGTGTAAGTTTCTTTCCATATTTTCCTTTCTCCTTCTATGTCTTTCTCTGTCTTTCTTATTATCTCTTTATTTCGGTCTTTCTCGTTCTTTATCTCTTACTCCCTTTTTTCGTGTCTTTTTCGTTGTATCTTTTACTCCGTTTATATGTCTTGATTAGGAAGTGTCGCATCCATGAAGCATCTCTCCCGTTATTCTCACTATTTTTCCATGGCTTTCTTTCTCTCTCTCGCTTTCTTTCTTGCTCTTTCAGTCTACGTTATGCTTTTTTATCTGTTTGTTTCTTGAGTGACTTAATTTATGTGTCTTCTTGTCTTCATGTTTCTTTCCATCGCTTTATGCCTCTCATCGCCCCTCTATCGTTTCTATTTCACTTTTTCTGTCTCTCTCTTTTTTTCACGCGTTCATTTTCGTGTGGCACTCGCGCCTGCTGTACACGGCAGTAGGGCTTGCTCAATTGCTGTGGTGCATGCCTACTTGAGGTGTGTTCTGGTGACACCGCACAAACTACGGCCAGCTCCAGCAGGTTCGCCGTTAAAAACGCCATTTAGCGGGAAACGTGGTGCGTTCCAGGAACACTGGCATGCTAGCATCATAAAATCAAGTATAGTTGTTCCACTCATGCCAAACCTGTGGTTTAAACAAATATGTCTGGTGCCCATATGGCCTCGCAAGGAATGCTTCACAAAAGAAGAGTGGTGCCTGCTTCTTTTCAGAGGCGCTTAGGCGATTTGCGCGTTCTACCTTGCATATTCTACATGACAGCAAACAAGCAAGTTTTCTTTTGTTTGCTTTTATTTTATTTTTTTTCGAGGCAAAATCTTCTTCCATGTAGAACTGAATGGGGCAGAGCGCGTCACGAGGCGACTTCAACGCGGGCAATACTTCCAGTATTACCCGGTATATACCAGTACATTTCTATGATCGAAAACTCACATGCATGGTTCCCAAATCCTATAAAGTCAGCCGCGCTTCCCTCTCTCAATATTTTTTTTATTGGAAGCTTGTAATGACCACGTGCGCTGAAGTTGTAGTTTTTTTTATGTTTGCGACGTAGGCTTTCCCTTAAGGCATAATATTAGTTGTGTATATTTGTATTAAATGTGCGCCGTTAGGTTGGTGTTGTGTATGAAGTGAAGCAGTGGCTTCTGGAATGTCTTGTCATTTATCCGTCGGTCATGACTGTTTGTGTCACTGTTGCGAAGGCCGGCTTGCAGGAGATGACGGGAGCGTTCCGACTGTAACCCTTGGCACGTCGATATAAGATGGCATGCATCTGCTTGCATCACCGGAACAGAACAGTACGGGCATGTAGCACCCACTGGTAATTGTGACCAGTTCCACGTTGAGATAACAGCCGGTGTAAGGGCCACCCCTGCCCGAAGCCTCCTAAGCATGACTTCCTCAGCCCTAGTAAGATCAAGGGGGAGAGAGCAGACACACGGTGGGATAAGAGAACGTGCATCCTGCCGGAGAACATTTTTACGGACACGGAGTGAGTTTAGGGGGTTGAGGTGGAAGGGGAATAGATGGAAGGTCTATATTAGGAAGGCAGTGCGGCTGTTGATCAGCAGCAATATTTTGAGGGTTCGCAGCATGGCCTTGAATCCAGTGTACTCTGACGCAAGTGGCTGTATTGCGGTTTATCTTGCGTATCGCCTCACAGATTTCCATCGCCTTGTAAACTTTCTTGAGTTCCTGGATAGCCGCTAAAGAATCATTGAATATGTGAAGTTGCTTAATTGTAGGCAGCTTAGACGTGACATCCCGCACTGCGTCATGGATGGCTTGAAGTTCCATTACAAGAGGACTGGCTTCCGTAGATAGATAATACCACTGATGAAGTTATGCGTGGTACTTAGGAAGGATGTCCTCCCGCCGCCTTGAAGGACAGCAGCATCTGTATAGACTTTGCAGGTATTAATGGCAGGTGTTTCGATGATATAGCGTTCGTCAATAATACCTGATGTATCGCTGCGCCGTAACATTGTTGTCTTATTAGATAAAATGGTGGTGAATTCCCAGGGGGGCATTGTATCGGACTGGTTGTCAATTCCAGAGCCGCGTTGAAAGTGAGTTGACGCCTTCATGTGCACATCATATACGGAGAATGCAATATAAATAGGCCTCTGGACCTGTTAGTGCTGCCGCGGCTCCATCTCTTTGGTGACTCGTGCGGAGGGAAATAGATGGAAAGGGGTTGCGCGCGCACTCACCACGGCATCTCTGGCCTGAGTACAATCACAACGTTGTGATGCCACGGTCGCGCGTGGTGCATTGCGCCGAGTAGCATGCGACATTGCATACACGGTAGCACGGCCACACGCTTGAAACGGCTCGTCGCCGACGTGCAGACCCCTCGGGAGGGCTGTCTATGCCGAAGCCTTTTCGCTGCGTAACGTAGGGTTCATCACGAGTTACGGTGACGGTGATGACAAAACGCTTACCCACTCAGGGGGATCAAATTTAAAGCACAAGTGAAGTTCACATAGTCGAAATAGAACCCAAGTACAATGAGCAGTGGTATGTCAGGCGAATCGCAGAGAAGCTTCGCTTAGCCCCATTTTCTCGGCTAGGGAAAGCCTTGTAATCAGTTGTTGCAATCCAGTAAGGACATTTGTGCTGAACGACACACTCACACGATGTATATTTATCATGAACTTCCCTTTAAAGAATTCACGGGTGGGGTGGGATGTCATGGCACCCTGGGATGCCGGATTACTTCCTAGTGTTTGTGAAGGGGGGGGGGGGTGCCTTTCGAACCACCCAATCATCGTCTCTCAGTGCAATAGTAAATAAATGTTTTGCACTATTCGTACTGCGCAGTTAGATCGATATTTGATTGATTGATTGATTGACACACTCAAAGTGGCAGAAGTTCGATACGCAATGCTTTGCACTTAAGTGATGAAAGTGACGAAAACACTCTAAAAAGCATCACATGTGCCTAAGGCCGACTTGAATATATCCCTAAGTTCTCGCAAGAACCCTCCAGCGCAAGCTAAGACAGGAACAACGACGGAGCGAACGACACCAGCGCTACCATCAAATGAAAGCTTTGTTAGGCAAGAACAAACATATATATATATATATATATATATATATATATATATATATATATATATATATATATATATATATATATATATATATATATATAGCTTTCAGTTGATAGTATGGTGTTGTTCCCTGCCGCGTTGTCCCTGTCTTAGCTCACGCTCGAAGGTTCTTAAGATGTACATGTACCAACTAGCCCGTCTTTCGGTACTACTTCTCGCAGCAACCTGTATCATCAGCATTCCATCACGTTGTTTGAAATGGCTTTATACAGTTGGATGAACCTATAGCAGCGCGCAGGTGAAATAAAACAAGCGGGAAATGTAATCTTCACTTCGCCGATCCCATGAAGAAGAGTTTCTTGCTGGCCATGCGCTAACATACAGCGAACACTAAATGAATGCAGCGCAAAAAAAAAAAAAAACGAACACAGGAAAGGGAATCAGCCAATGAACAGCCCATTCTCCATTAAGTGCCCCGCAATGAAACGTGGTGTGTCGAGATGTAGTCTAGCGAAAACAAAATGGCCCAATACCGTGTTGCTAGACGACTACGCGGAAGAGCCGTCCTTTCGCGAATTTTAACCTGCAGAGCCGCGGCTGTGTTCGACTATGCCACAAGCGAGGCCCGACAATGTGACAGACCTGGCGCGGGTTTTGTGCACATCCACTACATGGTAATGAAGGTTCTGCGCTTCTGAATTAGATGCGCGCTGGCAGTGGAGTTCAGCAACGCGGACTCGAATGCCCACGTCACGAATAGGATTCTTGAGGGCGAATCTTTGGAGCAGCACTCCTTCGAAAGAAATCTCATGTTTCTGTGTTATATTCCCCATTCCGGTTACTGCTGGTCACGGTAGAAACGTTGCGGGAATGCTATAATTGAAGATCTCGCGAAATCAGCGCTGTTATGTTGGCGATCTCGGAGCTTCACAAAACCGCTTGCTCTTAGTGATCGATCGCTTGAGGCACCCAGACTCCGCCCTCCATCACGAAGTCTCTGACATTTGCTCGATGTCTAAGGCGGAGTATCTAAACAGCGATTTCGTGATGCGTGTTTTATTAACTGACTCAAGTGATCATTAACGTGCACCAGACAGCCCCTATTTCCGGCTGATCATATTTGAACACAGGGCAACGTGCAGTGACATTTGACGTTTTAATTGCAGGATGCACCTGAAGAAATGCTCCCCGAGGACATGTCTGATTCAGTAGCGATCATCACTCACTCGTTTCAGGACCCAAGGTATGACAAAATATACACAAACATGAAGATTTGGTTTTTGGCTTGCATGTAAAGATAAGGCCTTCTCCAATATCCATGGATCCACACATTTTCCTGCACTTTGATAGAGCTAATGGGACCAGGTTTTTCGAGAACAAGTGACGAGGAGCCATGCCGCCCTTCCTTATGATGTGCGCAGCGCGTGCTTTCTGCCTGAAGTGAATTGTTTTAAGACCAAAAATGACAGTTTCTATGAGCTTTGCGATTTTTTAAAACGTAGTTTGACTACACAAAGGCACATGGTACAGTTCTTTCGAACACGCGTGCTATTTACCCGGTCCCCTTGCCTTGTACGTATGAGGCGCCTATGGAGACGGGGTCCTATCCATTTATTCTGAATTCAGCTGCACCTTTGTTGATTTTGTTGTGGCGGAAAAAATATATTGTTATATTGGAAAAGTTTGTGTAACAGTTTGAAAAAAATTCCCCATCTCCCGCTAAAGAAAACCATGTGTGGATGCGAAGCAGCGGGGAGATAATTAGCTTGAGCGGGAGGAACGTCGCCGCTCTCATTTCACGGCAGTGGTCCGGGCGCTTAGGTTTTTTTAAAGGGTTTGCGCATGCGCACTGAGGGTGGTCACGCGGAACACCTCCACCACCACCACCGGATTAAGCTTCGCCATAAGATGCTTCACATCGAGAAAGTTACATTTAGTGACAATCGCTACGCTTTAATTGATGGGGAGCTTCGATACAGCGTGATTACAAATAGCTGTCTTCATAAAATGCGAAGCAACCACGGCAGTCATAGGAACACCATGGATCAGGTTCCTTGGAATGGAAACCCTCGGAAATGCCACCTTTGAATCTCTTCTAACCTTGATCAAGGCCTGGATGGCCCAAGTAAACCTTCTGAAGCCCGTTTGGCATATTACCGAGGCGCAAAACTGTGATATGGCTGGGTGAGATTGACCGGCTTCGACAGTATTTTGCCAACAGTTATACAGGAGACATGTGAAAGCGAGCCAGGGAATCAAGAAGACAAGAAAAGAAGCAAAAACTTGATTCGCTTGATGTCTATATAGATGTTTACCATTAATTAAATTGCTTAGTACATCTTGTTTTTGAAGGAAAATGAAAAAAAAATGTTTTTCTCCTTAGCTCAGAATATTACGAAATCAGATCATTTTATTACATTTCCCCATTATCACAACAACATAAAAAAAGAACTGAGGCAGATTTCAGCCTGAATTACCTCACCACCATTACACAGCTACCGAACTTGAATGGTGTACGTGTTCAGAAACAGTCTTCATTTTTTGGCGGTTTTATGTAAAAAATATCGACGAAAGTTAACTACTTTGCTACAACATTGCAAAAATGAGAACACTTAAACTACATTTGTAATTCTAGCTCCAATATAAGAAGAGACGGTGAAGAATTAATGAAATCAGCATGAATGCTTTTCTTAAAGAAGTTGCCGAAAAATGAGTCTTAAATATGCCCTCAAATATGTGGGAGCTATAGGGCCTACCCTGAGTCTTTCGCTGCATGTCAAGAGCCTAGAATGACCACTGTTCCAACTTCACTACGAGAGGTTTACTTTCTACATGAAGGAGCATACGAAGCAAATAAGTCGACTTAACGCACGGTTTTGGCCGATGACTGAGACACGTAATCCCACACCAAAGCTCAAGCCTGATGTAAACGCATACGTGGTTACTGCGTTGCGCGAGAAACTTCCGGTCGTGAACTAAATGCTTAAGGAGATTTCAGGCACTTTGTTATAGGTATTAAACGCATAACACATCGACAGAGACAAAGGGATAAAAAAATCTGGTACATGTCCTTTGAACACAAGCTTTCTTTGCATATATTCACTGTTAAGTTTGTAAAATCACTTTTGTGTTCATGATAGAAGAAATGAGAAACTTCAGGCCACAACTTAAGCATCCTCCAAAACTTTGTAACTGATAATCGTGACGTCAAAATCATTTTGTGAGTTTCTCAAAACATTCGCGTAGCATGCATTATGGGTCTGTAAGTGGGACGCCACCAAGGAGAACATGTTGCAACTAGAGAATTTGTACAGCCTAATGAAATGTATGTACTCACCTTGGCAGTACGTATTGTCCCCTGTACGGAACACAAAGAATGTGTTATTTTATTCCAGAAAAGTTTCCAAACACGCCGCGCAGAAAATTCACACGTACTATCAGATATGCAATCACTCCTTCGGCATATAAAAAACACATGCGCAAGCAAAACAAAGAAAGAGCGAATTTCCAGCGACGGCTAAACTGCAGCATTTGTGGAATGATTCTGGTCATTATCTACACTCTTGGAGGCAAACGTATTCAATATGTCTGAGTTTATTAAGATCGCCCCTATTTTTGCATCATTGTTTTGTTGTCACTCTCGTTTACGCGTTACTTTTATTTACCTAAGCATTTCTACGCTAATTCAACGAGCAATGTCTATCCGTGTGTCCGCGGATCCGTCACGCGAAACGTAAACGCTTCTTCTAAATAAAATTGTGCATGAGAAACTGCGGAGGATCTCATTTCGTGTTTATCCATGTTAGGCGTGCGCGTAGCTTTTTTCCGCTAAAAGCTCGTGGTACGTCCCCAATATATCTGATACGTTGTGTTTCGCGGCAGCGACACGGCGGTTTTCATCTTGCATCCAATATTTTTCAGCACTTCGAGCATCTCAACGAAGGACCAATTTCGCGATAATCCATATACGTGTTTCGAAATGCACTGTGGCAAATTCGAACACCTTTAAATGCATATACTGATTCATGTCGACATTAGACATTACCCTATAGACGTTTATGAAAGGGATAACAGGCAACCATCCGTATGTAGCACGAAACAACGAGAAAGTCCGCAGGGGATTTCTCAGAAAGGAAAGACTCTCCGATGCTCGCATTCTGATCGTGGGCTAGCGGGTTCGACTGCTGCCTTGTTTCGGAAATTGTTTGGCCAAAAAAATTCCCTCCTCCCTCTTCTTTCTCGTTCTATCCGTTTCTTTTTCTCTCTGTGTCTACTCTTTCTCTCAACCATCGGAGTTATTGCACTTCACACAGGACAAATCACCGCAAGTGATCTGGGAGCGAAGCAGAAGATGGCAAAGAGGACGAGGAGGAAGAAAACGGTGAAAAGAGCGCGCACCGGTTAATGATCATAATTTCTGTTCACCTGTCACGAACCAAAGCTCAGCTTAAGCAGCTTCACTGTGAAAAATGTACTAATGATTACAATAATCCCTAATGCCAAGTTAGGGCTTTGCTTTGCGCGTGTTTTCATTCTGCTGTACATTCGTCCGTACATCTTCGGTGGTATGGAGGAATGTCACAGGCGTGTCGCCGAGCCTCTACTTGCGCAGCTTCTTCAGCATCTGCGCCAGAAGAAGCACGTCCACCACTTGAGTCGCTCTTTCTTTATAATGAATTGTTGAAAACCTGATATACAGGTCCAGCGCGTGTGCTTTCATACCAGACTCTGAAACGTTTCTGGATTAACCAGTTGACTTTCAGAAATTACTACTCAGTTTGCGGCACGCGTAAATGACACATAAACATTCTAGCCACCTCTAGCAGTGAAAACCATGGCACAGCGAAGTTTTCACCCCTTTAGTCAGGCATCACACTTTGCTCCTAAGTTTCGGTAAAGTTATCACTCACGATTTTTTTGTTCATTGCTTGTTCTTCATGTTTATAAATGTGGATCCCGCGCGACGATATTCTCATTCACGGCCGCGCTGAACCTGCTACGGCAACGTTCCAGTAAGATAGTGGCCCATTGCACCCACCCACTCGGCAAAAGTGCGTATTGCTATCATGGCTGAACGGAGACGCAAGCAGTATCACCATCATCATCATCATCAGTAAGCATCATAATCGTGATTTTGTTTCGTTTATTTCTTTGTTCACCCCCATCTGGTCACGTGACCTGGGTGACTACTACTACTATTACTATTACAACAACGACGGTACAGGGTTGACTGAGGAAGCTTCGCCGTAATATGCCACGGCGCCATCTCCTAGTCTGAAAGAAGAGAAATTGTCCGATGTGCTTGTTTTGTCGTGTACACGCTGTTATTGCACACTTTATTCTTAATTGCCGTTTTATGTTTCACTGTGCTTTTTCTCTCCGTTGCAGCGGGAGACAAAGAAGGACGAGGCCCACAAATACTTCTTGCTATGTCGTAATATCTTACGGCAATCTGCTTTTCCTCTCACTCTGTCATCTTTCGCTATGCCCTAATTCTGGGTTACGGCGAGGAACCACGAGAGACGATGCACTCCAACGCCCAATCTAGTTACGTGCGCCGAAGACACGCGCTCTAAAAAAACAAAAAAAAGTCAACCCCGTTATACGAAGTAAAATCTGTGTAAACAGCGCAGCTGCAGTCGTTTCTTAGGTGTTTTGCTGTGTTTTGCTGCGATTCTCTGTGATTTGTTTCTATGTTTTGGTGTAGTACGCGTCATGCGTGTTTCGCTGTGATGCGTGCCAGTCTTTCTATTTTGAGGCGCATTCACACTTTGCCTGGAAGAGGGCAAAAGCAGCAAAATTGTGTTTATGGTAGTAATGTTTATGGAGTGTTTATGGTAGTATTGTGAAGTACTTTGCTCTCGTACTCCTAAATCAACGCTGTCGAGCTTTTCGCTTATACTACATCTGAAATGTTAACAGCACCTTGTGTATCGGTGCAACCCTGAAGGTTCTGCTTGTATGCCGTTCCTATGCACGAGTCGCCCGGCCTGTCTTAGGCTGATGGGAGACTGGAATGAATTTGTTCATCAGTCCACAAAGGATGTACGACCAGTTTAGCATCTTCTTTAGTTAAACATGAGCAAATTAACAAATGTGACACCTCAAAACAATATTGTAGGGAAGACTGCAACATACAGTAAAACTCTTGGTTTTGACAATGTGAAAGAGATCCTCCGTGTTTTTTTTTTTTTTCAGGATAGGTAACGTGATGGGATATTTGCGGCTGCCTTTACCAAAAAAGTCCTCAAAAGGAAACTCACGGTCCACATAACGCGCACACACCGAGTTATTACGTAATGATTTATTATAATTATAGTGCCAAGAGAAAATTATTTGCCGACGGAATTTACTTACCCACAGTAATGTTTCGGTCACATTTCTGGCCTGAAATTAAAATAACAAATTAAGCTTCTCTAGCATATGAGGATTCTAATAGAAGAATACTAACCAAGTCAAAATCTACGAGACATCACGAAAAAACAATTCATATTTCAATTATTAGGTTGAAGCACACCAGAAGTACTGCATTATGATACTTAATAATAATATCTGGGGTTTAACGTCCCAAAACCACGATATGATTATGAGAGACGCCGTAGTGGAGGGCTCCGGAAATTTCGACCACCTGGGGTTCTTTAACGTGCACCTAAATCTAAGAACACGGGCCTCATACATTTTCGCCTCCATCGAAAATGCAGCCGCCGCGGCCGGGATTCGATCCCGCGACCTTCGGGTCAGCAGTCGAGTGCCATAACCAGTAGACCACCGTGGCGGGGCTGCATTATGATACTTACTAACACCGACAGTGAACGTTGTGGTAGTCTCAGCACTACGGCGCCTCGATGCGAGCATTCGAGCGGACGCTGGCATCAGAGCGGCCTACCAACGCCGTCTAGCTGGCGTTGGACCTACTTCAAACAAAGTGTAGCGTTGCCTCCAAAATAAGCTCCGACAAGGTTTCTACAGCTAATTTCGCAGGCCACAAACGGAGGCTGTAATTGCGACGCGCTGATTTGACTCAGTGACGACGCAGTTACGTGCTTCGTCTTTCGTGTTGTGCTATAGCGTGTGCGGCGTAGTGCAGCTTCTATATGCAACAATGGTGTATCTCCGCCGTCTAATGATACGAGCGTGATGGTACCGACTACGAGAACTACCGCATTAAGTGCCGCCGAAAGACAACGGCGTCGACGGGCGAATGTCGCGCAAGTGAGTTTGGTGCAGCGATGGGATGGACACACCAGTGGGGGAGCGGGAGACCTTCGCGCGTTCACGGCTCAAGCTGAGAACTCTGCCTCTCGCGTTTCCGAATTTGAGCGCATCGCTACAGAACTAGCTGCCATACACACACCCAAGCAGGACCGAAATGATCGTAACTTCGCCGAAGCGACCTATCAGCAGGACGCTGCTCGCCAACACGACGCCGCATGCCGAGCACACCCACAGGACGGTCGCCGACCCGCAAATCACGCTCCTTCGCTGCAGCGGACCGTGAGCTGAAAAAAGATTGAGTGAAAACCCGTTCGATTTCGCTTGCACGGTTTGCAAACGTGGTTCAAGTGTGATTTGCGCGATGCTGCGGTGCGTGCGATGCTGTGTCCCCGAAAAAGTGTATGCCGGTTCGCGAGTCATTGATTGTCGTGGTGGAGAAGACGAGCCACCAGGTGTCAACATGGGTGCATCTGCATCTAAGGGTGCTGTAGCCACTAAACACCAATAGACATTATGTATCAATGTGCAATAAACATTGAACTGCTTCTGTGAAGAACCGTTTCACTTTGGTGTGTTATACCGATTCCTATATCAGAGGGAGCAACCACATTTTTTTCTTTGGAACTCGCCACCGTCATTGCAGAATAGCACTGTATGCTAAAATCTGCACCCGCTTAAATTCATATTTGTTCGCCACTTCAAAGGTTGAATGAGTACTGAATGCACCCTTTGTGATCCTTGCCATCAAATGCCGACAGTTGAACAAGCAACGCAATTAAATCTTAAAGTGCTTACCGCCGTGTATCCACCACTGTTTCATTTCCAGTACTCCACATTTCTTGCTTTCATTGAGGTACCGTGGATAGTACTCCACTGTTATCACTGTGAGTATTTATGAAAGAAAGGCGAACAAACGTTAAAATATAGTGCCTAAAAGTAAGCAAAATCATCGCAAAGGGCCTCATGTACGCCCACGCAGAGCTTTCGAAAAAAAAAACTACAGCCTGCTTGAACTTCAGATAAACATCCACGCGGAATGTGCATTTGGAGTTGGCTAAGTGATGCGGAAGTGTGCATATTTATTGTAGGTTGTATCTTACTGTAGAACGCTGTTTTCGGGCGGTAATGACATGACGTCTTTGCTCCTCTTTCTCGCGCTCGCCAGGGTCACGAACGCAGCCATAGTATGCGCATCTCGCGCCACCGGAAGACGTCCTTCGCATGAAATTTTCACAAAGGTGCATTTTCCTGACGTGTAAAATCCACCTTGTCGGCTTTACATCGTTTTTCGAGAGTTTTTACGGCGCTACCACTAAATTAAACGTCGCCTTCGTAAAAAGTGTTCTCCTTTGATATTTCTTTCACACCGACATGACAACGCGAGACATGCACATATATATTCATGTCGTGTGAGCTTAACTGTTGGTGGTGGGCTCGTGTGCAAACGCAGCGACCCCTACCCCCCAGAAATATATATACAACCTTTGTCCGTAAAGTTCTGAGACTGGGTCCATTACAAAAAAATTGGCCGCGTATCTGCGTGCTTCGCTGCAAATGTCGTCGAAAGACGATAGTCTTGTGCCGACTGCACTGCATGAGCGGCATGAGTACCACAATTTAATAGCTGGGCTAGCCGCTGGGCTCGTTTTTCGGACGTTTTCCGGGCGCGCTTAGACGGACGCCGGCGTTTCTCCGCTGAAATTTGGTCGTCGGTCTTTTCTCTGCGTTCTCTGATCATGTCTTGTAGAGTGGGCTCGTATTTCATCAAGCGGCCATATATGTTTTGCCTTGCCTGAGACAGCGCTCTTCTACGATGAATCGGCCGCATCTGGCTGGCATTGATTAAACAGAAGAGGACGCCATCTACAGCGCTACCGGGGAACTTCGGCTTGTGTTGAACAATGCTGCTGCCAGGTGGCAGCACCACAGCCAGCCACAGCGTTGAAGTTAAATCACTGGGCGGAGACTTGTTTTGTACACAGCAGCGCCGCGTAATAAACACTAGGATATTTATAATTACGTATCTATAGATTTTGTTTTAAAGGAACACTGTGAATAGTACTAAGGTATTGATGTTGTGCCTCAGGTATGCGTAATATTTGATTTTTAACTGCCCACGCTCACCCGTATGAACACATGCTTCTTGGTCAAGATTGGAGGTCGTAAGGCAGGGGGTTAAAGTTTGGCCAGATAGCTGAATCGTGTGACGTGCCGACAAACAGAGAAACGGACAGACAGACAGACAGACAGACAGACAGACAGACAGACCAAAATTTCTCCGTTTAGGTATCCCAAGAAAGACTATCGTCTTTAAAATTGCCTTTAACATTGAAATCATTGGTGCAGCACCCCTTCGAAATAGTCTCCCTTGCAGTCTATACACAGCTTCCAACGCTTCTTGAGGCCTTGGAAACACTTGGAAAACGCATCTTTTGGCAGGGCTGTCAGTTCCTTTGTCGCGGCGTCTTGAATGGCCTCCACGCTCTCCATCCAGCGACCTTTTTGGGCTCTCTTCACACGAAGAAAAAAGGAAACGTTGCCGTGTGCGTCACGAAGGAGCTCATACGTCTCTGTGGCTGTCTTGCCAAGCTTCACACAGAATTTAACGTTAACACCTTGTTCGAGGTGCACGTCCATCTCTCCACATTCACTCACAGTAGAATGCGCAGATCACTGGCGACAACGTATTTTTCTACATGTAGTGCCATCTAGCGGCTGCCACAGCAATGAACGTAAATAACTCGGTTTAGCACGAAAACATGGCGCTACACATACGCACCAAGATTAGCTTTGGGGAATCATTTCTAGAAAAGAAAAAAAAATCAGCCGCGAAACTTTACGGACAAAGGTTGTATATATATATATATATATATATATATATATATATATATATATATATATATATATAAGTATAAAAACAGATGCGCCTTCACATGACAACTGTTTATTCTGCCGACGTTTCGACGGGAACCCCGTCTGATACTTATAACCTTGCGGCAACCGGAAGTTATCCGTCAGCATATATATATATATATATATATATATATATATATATATATATATATATATATATATATATATATATATATATATATATATATATATATATAGAAAAGAAGTGTGAACTTAAGGGCTAGTTTGCTTTGTTAAACACATTATTAATGAGAACTAACCAGACAATGATGCCAAGGAAAGTATAGGGGACGTTATTACAAGTAATTGTAATGTAAATGTGAAGAAAGAAAAGTAGACGAAAAGATAACTTGCCACCGGCAGACCCTGCCGGTGGCAAAATGCGTGGATTCAAAGGCGCAAAGAACGCACGGCGCAGCACACGCGGGCGGGTTCTTAAAAAAATGATATGTGTGCCCCCGCGCCCGCGACAAGAAAAAAAAATGCCCCCACCTCCCCGAAGGGAATCCTGAGGAAATGCGAATGCATTTCTTGCGCCGAAAGATTTCGCCTTCACCGACTTCTGCCATCGCCTTGAGAGGCGCCCAGCCAGCGAACGGTCGAGAGTGAGGCGCGAGCGGACGGGAGAGTGGGCGCAGGGAGGAGAGAGAGCGAACGGCGAGAGAAGGAGCGGCGAAGCACTGCACCTACCCTCTCCTACACTCTCTCGCACCACATGCTCCGGTTGCTAGGGGCGAGGATAAGCGCGCGCGCCCGCAGCTGTTGCTATGGGAGAGGGAGTGAGAGCGGAGACATAACACCTGCCAGCGCGTGGACCTTTCCCCACTCTCTCCCTCCTGCTCCTCCTCCTGCGGACAACGCCGGATGCGCCTGACATAGCCCGACTAAGAAATGCATTCGCATTTAAAAAGATCAAGAAAATACGGCGCGTGCGAGAGAGCGAGGGGGGAGGCGCGGTTGGTGTTAGTGTTGCCATGACGACGCACACCGTGTGCGCCGCCATTAAGGCAACTTGTAACTCTGAATTCCCCTCGCCAGGGTCGTAACTGAAAGGAAATTTGGCGCTGCCAGCGCTGACGTCATGAATTAAGGCGTCCATGGGAGGTATACCGAGTAGCCGACCCCTGACTCGAGTCTCCGCGATGAAGTCACAAGCGATAGGGTGCCACTCGAAGATGTCGGGGCGAATTTTGATTGCCTCTATGTCATTCTGTAAAAACCAGCTTTCGCACAAATGGCTACATATCCACGAAGCGAATGCTGATGATGGGGCGAAACAGAGTGCATCGGATCATGGCCTTCTATTTTGTTCTGGTTAAAAGACTTTTGTGTAAAATGCTATGATTGATGGGTGGTAAAATGTCGATGTTCGTACGGTGCTGCGGGCTTTTATTTTCTTTATTTTGTAAACCATAGGCGCGCTATGTACGCTCTGTAGACGGTATTGAGCACAAATGTTTCGCATCGGCACTTCGGCTAGGGACAACGGCGAGTCTCGACGACAACGGCCGGAAATCGTGAGCGCCTTAAGGAGTTTCGCCCCTAATGCAAACTTTTCGGCTCTTTGGTTCGTTGCAGTGAGGTCAGAACACTGCATCAACATAAACGACATGTAATATAGTCTTCCCTGTATTTATTATGTCAACGTTATGGCTCAGTTAGCTGTCTGCTAATAGTTATTTTTTAAGAGCAACTTCTATGAGTAACAGATTTCGGCGGCAGGAGGCGGCATAATTCGCGACAAAACGCGGCGTTGATTAGTGTGCAAATATAGAGGTGCGCACTTATCGACCCACGAAGTTGCGCCAGTCACAAGCGTATTTGGATGTGCCGTTTTCCGATAAATGATGCCCCCTTGATTGTGCGTTTGTCGGCGATCAACCGCGTCTGCTATGGAAATCTGACGTCTTGCGTGATCACTCGTAATTTCACGCCGCCACATTTCATTGTTCTTTTTTCATTTTCACATTGTTCATTTTCATTGCTTCACGCGTGACAGCTTTTGTTGTCTACAGCAACAGAAGTGGTTCGCTGCTAACAACGTCAATGTCCAATTTTCTCTGTCTCTCTCACTCTCTCAAATTACCGTCATATTGACGGAAAAGCTTAAGCGGTCAGCTTTGCGCAAATAGAAAGATAGAAAGAAAAAGAGAGAAAGAGAGGAAAAGAAAGGAAGAAAAAAAAGAAAAAATAAAGAAAGAAAGAAAGAAAGAAAGAAAGAAAGAAAGAAAGAAAGAAAGAAAGAAAGAAAGAAAGAAAGAAAGAAAGAAAGAAAGAAAGAAAGAAAGGAAAATAGAAAGTCCTGCATGGACACCCCGAGCTTCGTTGCTCCAATTTTTCCTACCCGATGTGGTCTTGTGGCTAGGGTCCTCGACTATTCCCCGAAGGATCCCGGATCGAATAATGGCCGCGGCGGCCGTATTTCGATGCACGCAAAATGCTTGAGGTTCCTGTGGTTGGATTAGTTGCGCGTTGAAGGACCGCGAGGCGGTAGAAATTTTGGGAGGCCTCCACTACGACGTACCTCACAATCATAATTTGGTGCGAGGACGCAAAACATCACGAATTGTTATAAATTTCTCATAGGAGAAGGGCTGCTAACGTTTTGTTCAGAAAGTAATTATATCGACACCCGGCGGGATTCTGATGTCGGCGTTGAAGTAATGTTCTGTATATATATATATATATATATATATATATATATATATATATATATATATATATATATATATATATATATATATATATATATATATATATATATATGAGAAGTAATAGACAATGATGCCAAGGAAAGTATAGCGGACGTTATTAGAAGTAATTGTAATGTAAATGTGAAGAAAGAACAGTGGACGAAAAGATAACTTGCCACCGGCAGGATCCAAACCTGCGACTTTCGAATAACGCGTCCGATGCTCTACCACTGAGGCTACGGTGGCGGTCATCCCCCGTCCACTTTATAGGGTATATATGCAGTGATGTTCCGTCCTGGACAGAAGAATTCCCCTTTCCGAGGCCCGAAAATTCCCTATTTCCGGCATTTTTCCCCGCATACATCGCCAAAAATCCCCGCATATTTCCCTGCACAAACAAAGTTTATATATATATATATATATATATATATATATATATATATATATATATATATATATATATATATATATATATATATATATATAGTGTTCGACGTGTTTCAGGCTCATCCCATCGCTTTCTCTTCTTTCCTGCCCAACTCAAGGCATCGCCTCTGAGATCCGGTTTTAATACTACGAAGGAGCTACTTTGGAGCTCGCTTTAAGCGGTATGGGATGCGGAAGGAATGGTGTACATGCTCATGCACACGGCCGCTGCATAAGAAGAAAAGTTTATTATTGTTGTTTTTTTTTTTTGTTACTGAGAAACGTGGCGTACATTAATGTGCCTAGCAGACGCTCTGTATCTATATGCACCACATTTTGTACAAAAAGCACGTCAACATTTCAATAATGGTGACTAAATATTGTGAAATAAAACAAGCTTTTGTGATGGTATTTAACATTTTATTGACTTGATTAGGAACGGTTCTGCAAACTACCGTAAAGAAAAAAATAAATAAATGTGAAGTGACTAGAATATACCGGGTGTTCAAAGTTAAGCTTTCTCGTTTTATTAAAATTTAGCACTTGGGAAGAACATGAAAACCACCTTTGCAGATAACTTATACATCCAGGGGGGACACGCAATGAGACAATAATTATCGCTTTCAGGTGCCCAATTAACTCAGATTCAATAATTAACTTTTTAGTGATTGCAGCAAAAAAGCATGTTTGTATTGAAAAGTTTGAGGCAGTCGCATTTATACACAGTTCCATTTGGAAGAATTCTTCTAGCATGTCTGTGCTCCGAGATATCCCGCTGCAAAGTTTAATTGTGGTTTACCTTATTACACATGCGAGACAGTCAGCGGCGGCGCAATCTCCTCCCCGGTGGGCCGTGGCAGTTGCTTGCGTCGTTTAATCTGATAACGGGTCGAAGGCACAGGCAAAGATGATAAAGGTTACCCTTTTGCTACTGGCTGGCGATAGCAAGCAATGACTGTTCGTCACATCGGGGAGGAACATTGCGCTGATCCACAGCGTCCTGTATGCGTAATCAATTAAACTTTGCAGCGGGATATCTCGGAGCACAGACATGCGAGAAAAAATTCTTCTAAATGGAACTGTGTATAAACGCGACTCCCTTCAACTTTTCAATATAAACATGCTTGCTTGCTGCAGTCACTAAAAAGTTAATTAATGAACCTGAGTTAATTGGGCTCCTGACTGTGATAATTATCTTCTCACTTTGTGTCCCCCAGGATATATATGTTATCTGTAAAGGTGGTTTTCATGTTCTTCCCAGTGCCGAATTTTAATAAAACGAGAAAGCTTAACTTTGAACACCCGGTATATTGACTGGGAAACCTTTCAATTCACCGCAGAACTTTTGTGTGCCTCGAACTGAAAATTGTGCCTCAAATATGCGTAATATTTGCTTTTTGATTGACAATGTTCATAAGAATGAACAGATTCACCAGATCAATATGGGCGGCTTTGAGCATGGGCTTAAACTTTCACCGGTCAGCTGAATCACTGGCCACACAAACCAGCAGTCAGTCAAATTAATGTCATCAATGTTTCTGCGTTGAATTATCCCAAGAAAGACTATGGTCTTTAAAAACGAACCTTAGAGGCTGTGGTTTGGCGCGCTACATGCGCCAGAAACGATTGCGACATGCGAAAGCCTCATGTCCACAGTCTTTTGATTGTTATAAAAAAAAAAAATTTCGCCGCCCCTCAAAATTCTCTGCAATATCGCGAAGATTCCCTTTTTCCCTTTCGTCCAAAATGACTGTCGAAAATTCCCTGGAAAAGGGAAAATTCCCTGCACGGAACATCACTGCATGCATTTTTTAAACATGGGAGCCTCAGTCAGCGCCGCCTGTTGCCATTACGGCGAGTGTGGAACACTTTTTTTACCTTTAGGCGTCACGTAGCACGTGATCTTATTACGAGCTGGCAGCTGCCTAATAATCCCTCGCATACCAACTGAAGGCAACAAGTCTGCCAGAACGAGACCCTCGCTATGTACGAAGGAAAGAAGTGTGAACTTAAATGCTCGTTTGCTTTGTTAAACACATTATTAATGAGAAGTTGAGTCTCCACATTTACATTACAGTTACTTCTAATAACGTCCCCTATACTTTCCTTGGCATCATTGTCTGTTACTTCTCACTAATAATGTGTTTGACAAAGCAAACGAGCCCTTAAGATCACATTTCTTTCCTTTATATATATATATATATATATATATATATATATATATATATATATATATATATATATATATATATATATATATATATATATATTGTCATGAACTTGGCAGAAAAACAAGAGACAACGCCTGTTCAGTAGGCCGGCTGTTCTACTTCTCCCTCGTCTTTCTCTTCTTCGTGGTGGTTGAGCACGAGGCCCAAGCTCGGTTGCGACTCATCATCATCGCACTCGGCCATGACTGCGAATGAGCAAAGCCGCCTACACTGTCTCTGGTGGCCGATGCTGCTGGTGACAATGCGGGTGGTCGATGCAACGCTAGTGCTTGGCTTAGTGTTTTGCCGATGGCGCCTCTGGTGGGCGGCACTGACTGCATCGCGGTGGTCCGTCCCGGCCCCACTGCGATTCGATTAGAAGATCGGCCGGAAGTGGATCTGGAGGACGAGACTGGCTGCATCGCTTTGGCCATCGCTTTGGCTGATCTCGGCCACGCAGCAACTTGGGTGGATGAGATGCCAAGCATAATTCTGGCGGGCGACATTGACTATGCCGCAGTGGTAGGTGTTGTGTTCTCCGCGACTTGTCCTGCCGAGCTACCAAGTATTCTGGTGGACCACACTGGCTGTGTCGGGATGGTTGTTGCAAGTCTCGTCCATGCTGTGAATGAAATGTCGTCATCTGCAGAATATGGGGCTAGCAGGTGGTTCTGGTTGATGCAGAATGGTCGCATCGATTGCAAATCATCATGATGACTATCCCGTCGAAGTTTGGAAGACAGGGCAGCGAATCTTGGTTCTACCATGACTGTCCACGCTGAGCGGATACGTCCACGCCGCTCCTTGTGCGTCCAGGGCCGACGAGGTGTCCCGCTAGATATCCGCAGCATCGCAGGGCAGAGTGAACATATTGGATTGTGAGGCAAGTGGTGCTCTTGTGGCATTGCCGATGTCTTACTGGTGCTGCAGCTGGTGGCCTTTGACAATGAGCGATGTGCGGTCAAGGAACCCCGGTCAGAAACCTTATTATTAGGTACAAACGTGGGTTTTACCAGCAGGTCTGCCATGACAAAGTCCTCAGGCGCGATAGCCACTTCATAATCTTTCAGGGAGACGGCACATGGCAAGTGGCGAGCGTCCGCACACTCGGCCAATAACTGCTGTAATGGTCGGGGATGATGCGGCTACTGACTGCACCGAACCGGGAGTGGTGGCTAGTGCTTCGTCTCCAGCTGGTTGGGAGGGAGCTCACATCGTCACACTGCAGACCGACGACTCCAGGAACTCTGGCGCTGACCGGCCTGGAGGTTGACTCGCCGGCTGCTGTGGCTTTGAGACGGTCTTGGTCTCTGTCAAGGGTGGTTCTGTGGCAGGTATCGACGGGGAGTCTGACAATTGCAGGGAGGTGTACACCTGGCGGCTAGTGTCGATGGCTGCCGCAGGGTGCTCTGCGAAGCAGTCCGCGGAGCAGCTACAGGGCACAGCTGTACCAGGGGGGGGCGCTGCGCCTCGCGAGCTCGATCTCCGAGGAATAATTTTATACAAATTATTTAGCGCGACACACTTTCACTTGGGTGCCCAAAGTTCGAAGCGCCCTCTAGGCAACACGAAATTTTTGTGCGAAAAATAACTCCTCAATAACTACTTATCACAGTCATATATACCTGGACAATTTTTTTCAGCAGGATCGGAGGTGGTCGAAAATTGACAAGGTACACTTGATATAGAATGACCCATATATATATATATATATATATATATATATACATATATATATATATATATATGTGTGTGTGTGTGTGTGTGTATTTTATTTTTTTTTAAAGAGGAATGGTAGTTACGGGAAGCAGACCTGTGCATACTGCTCCCAGTATAATGTAGTAGCCGCTAATCATGTTTTCGTTAATGAGATTTAGTTAATTAGTCATAATTAAAATTTCCATTGCAAAAGTTCTTACCTAATTATCAAAATGTCAATGAGGCAGATGTGGGCGTGTAGAAATGACATGTTTCTGTGCTACATTGAACAACGTGCTAATTACGAGCTCATTTTTTCCCGCGAAAAATAAAAAAAATGACACGAGACTACACTGCTGCGCGCATCAGGACGCAGCGCCCTCAAACAGGCTCACTGAGAGGTAGCCAGTGTCAACGAAGAAAAAGTGCAGAAAGAAAAAGAATAGCGCTATCTGCCTTTTCCCGTCGGAAGAAACGCACCGCTTTGATCTTATGCAGTCAGGCTGCAATCACAACAGTGCGCCGGCGGCGTTACCAAGAGAGAGTAATAGCTAAGCGGTGCAGTGGGTCCAGCGAATGAGCGGAGACGCCAACTGCGCATGCGTGGCACGCTGGCACGGCCAGCGTTTTTACTGCGACCCGCTCACCCTCTCACTTCGTCTCTTCAGCGAAACGTGCGCAGCGGACAAGCGTGCGAGCGTTTTGAAAGCGAAGGCACCGCTCGATTGACAGCAACTTCCACCTTGTTCAACAGGTGGCGCAGCAATGCGCTCCACTGAAACAAGCGGGGCATCGCTCAGCCATTCGTGGTTCCCAGTGAATGTTCGCCATCTAGCGGCCGCACCCTGGAAACGGCACTAAGAGGGTCAACCTTGAAAAGAGATTTGTTATCACATTGAGCGCGCTGAGAATCGGCCGCACAGTTCCTTTATTTTCACTATGGCCGCACGCGCGATCCCGAAAAAGAAGAACGCGATGTCCAACGACCATTGCTGTGTGCCGCAATGCGTGGCATCGCAATGAAAAGGTCGCAACATTGCGTTCTATCACTTCCCGAAGGATGCAGACGACGCGCGACGGAGAACGGCGCAGATCAGAAACATGCATTGACAAGAAGGTTAATCACTTCGCTCGCGACGACTTCATTCTCCCCGGTGAGTACGCCATTATTTAGCGTGTATGCATTCTTGTCAATAATCGGGCTTCTCAAAGAGCGGAGAATAGTTTCGTTTATAAAGCAAGCGGTTCAGGAAATATGTTGAGTTATGTGTGTGAGTGTATTTTTCGCGTATGTTTGTTTTCTGTGCAAATCGTAGTGCTACCCTTTCTGAAGCTGCTACCCATACCCAAGCTACTTTAATCCTTCCCCTGAATTTTTTTTTATTTCGCATGCATGTATATACACGCGCACAAACGCACGCGCGAATATACATAAAGGATGGGTGCACCTCACTGAATAAATATCTGCCTACGCCCCTGTCACTGACGTACGTTTCTTCCGCGTGAACTTTAGTAGTGAAACCTGAAATATATTTATTACGAAGAAACGTACGGTGTTTATGCCTGCGTTTTGCTCTGCGGTGTCTGGAGACGGTGCCGTGTTCTTATTAAACGCGGCGCGCTGACATTTTAGGTTCGTCAGCTGGCAAGAAATATAAGAGGAACTCAAAAAAGATATTGTTCCAGCTTTTGGAGCGTTCGACTTGCGGGCGCATCGCTTGGTTCCTTTCAGACACAGTGCAGTGCAAACATGCTTTGTTTCTAAGTGATCCATTTATCACCATTCCACTGAATAAACGCTCGCCAATTTCCAGAAACCTAACGTGGTAATTAAAAATTATTTTATTTTGAGTTAGTTATGAGTTTCCTAAATTTAATATTACTTTACCAGGGTCGTACGGCTGATATTTTTTGGGGGTAGGGGCGGGGTTCAACCAGCCTGTACTTAAGTTCGCGCGTGCGTAGCGTGCGTGTATATATTATGTTCGTGCGTGCGTAGTGGGCGTGCATATATCTGCTTCGAAGATTAAATACTGCCAACACGAACAAGCGAGTGTGCGGAAGCATACGACCTTATTTATATAGAAACGTAATAACATGGATCGGCGAAGGAAAAGAAAGGAGCACTCCTATTACAAGCGAAACTACGGTTTGCCTTATCTCAAGATGCACTGATCCAGGCATAGCTCCGTTCTGTAATCAAGTGAACGGCATGCGCATTAAGCTTTTCACGGGACAACAGAACTCAATGGGACACATCCAATCGGCAACACAAGTCGCAGCGTAGAGTTACCTCGTAAACTGTGAAGGCGTTGCGTGTGAAGGCCTGCCACTCGTGCGCAGCAGCAACGCAGCGCACAAGTGCTTGCACCTTTCGGAGGAGCGCGCTACACATGAGCAGTTGCCTTCTTCAACCTGGGGGCTCACTGGACAGGTTCTTCAACTTGAAGTAATACTGATGTGGTTCGCCCAAGAGGCTCGATGTTTGCACGCACCGCGCAACTATTTCCACTGTTTTCGCCGGTGAAATCCTTTATGCCGATGAGATCGAGGGGGTAGGCGGCCTGTGATGCAGATTTTTTACATGGTTGGAAGAGCTCTCTAGGGCTGAGCCTCTGAGAGTCTTAACTAAGGACAAAGCCGTTGGTATCCAAAAAACAACAAAAAAAGACTTTAATTAGAACCTAAAACGAAAAGAACCAATACGCAAGCAAACACTTAATGAAAAGTTCAATGCATATAGTAAAACCCTCAGAATTACATACAAAATTAAAGTTCGAAGCCCTAAACTATGAAGTATAGTCCTGTCGCGGCTGAGCGGGGGAGTGACGAAAGATGTGAGTTCAATCTCACCAGGACGTCGAGGGGTTGGCCGACGTATGCAGAACCGGAAACGCGGACGGCTTCGGCTTGTTGAGGGGACGCGGGTCGGCTGGTGATGACGAGGAAACACCGGCGGCTGGGCGACTGGGTCGAGACAGCAGGGGCAAGCTGCTACCTGCTGGCGCCGAAGTCCACAGGCCTTGGACTGGAGTTCACGACCAGATGGCTACGGTCCTCTCGCGCGGGAACGTGACGGCAGGAAGCCCCGGCCGGTTGAAGTCCTGGAGGCTCGGGTCCGCAACACCCGACGGTCCATCTTCAGCGCCCAGGTCCAGGTGACCACGTTCCGCTCATTTCGTTCTGCTGGAGCTCCCTTGCTCCCTCCGGCCCAGGCTTCTCCTCCTGTCGGGCACACCTGTCTTTACCCGATTGGAGACTGCTCGGAAGCTGTTGGCCATTTGATTGGCCTTCTGTTCCTTTTATTTTAACATTGTGCCGTGCACGTGCTTGACGCTCTTCGACTTCTTCGTTGTCGCTTTAGCAGCACCGCGCGTGCACTCCATCTTGGTGACGCGCATTCAACGGCGCGCACTTCGAACGCGCACCACACTCATCACAAAGGCCCCTTTTTCGAAAAGTTCTTCTGTTTGAAAAACTGCCGCTTTGTGCGCAAAACACTTCACTGATAGACGCTACACACCACACGGAAATGTCTAGTGACAGTTTTGAAATAGTCAGTGAGCATGAAAATGCATAGCACTCAGTTAACAGTGAAAACCTAACTGAACAACTCAAAATGTTCAATTGCAGTGGACATAACGGAATAACTCTGTTGTACTCATAGTACTATTCCATTGCATAGGTAACTACAAAATTAGCCGTTCGCTGGAATCAACTCACATAGTTCGGACGAAATACACTGTTAGGCAATAAAAAGTCATTTACTAATCGGAAAAAAAAAGT
>JALIZH010031320.1:0-16191 GCA_030522465.1 Rhipicephalus appendiculatus | reverse complement strand
TTTGCCTCTTGGCAATCGTTCGTTTTATTTCGCAGATTCTTTATTATACGTTCAAATGAAAGGACAATATTTTTTTACTAAGGCAAGTATTCCGCGGGAGTTGTACGGAAGCTTTTGATATCCGAAAAAAAAAATTGGGCAGATCTCAAGTACCATGGGAATTCGATGTTATGCGAAGCATGCGGAGGCAAGGTGACTGGGTTGTAATTTTTTTTTATTTAGAGAAACATTACGAAATGACGCTAAAGATATGTGCAAATGTTGTACGCTCAGACATATGTTGAACATTCGCATATGTTTCACATAACCAGTTTTTTAACAGTTGCGTAATGATGCCAACAGAAACATGGGTATTACCAACATCAGAAGCGGTAATCTGATATGTAGCACTTGTGCATGCGTGGATGGTAGCTCTGGATAGTGCTTCGGGGACCAACTACAGTGGATGGCGCTTAAGTATACGATTGACGTTAACCCGACATGACGCCTGCCTCATAGGAGTACATATGTAATGTTTATAAAATTAGCTAGTCAGCACTGGAACCACAATTGACGTTTCACCAACATTACACCTGCATAGGGTCTTTTACCAAAGCAGTTCCGAGACCTGGCGTGGCTCTGTGGTAGAATACTTGATTGCCACACAGATTGCTTGGGTTCGATTCCTGCTGAGACCCTGATATTTATTATTTGCATTCGTCGGGTCAACGCTGCCGACGTCAGTTTTTCTTAACACTCGCGCATTTAAATTGCTTAAGTCTGTCCTCGCCGTTCCTGGGTACACATAAATTGTCAAACACCTGTGGCGCATACCCGCATACCGCGGCCCGTGGTATACGGGTATGTGCCACACGTGTCCGCAGGAAAGGGTTTTACGACGTACGCGACAGGATTTTCACGTTATTCATGTCATGACCAGCCAGAGGTATTCGTCAATACCTCTTCCCTTCCCATACAAATTTTGGTCTACCCCAAGTTAAGGAGGCGATCACGAGAGCACCCAGACGTAGGCGGCTAGATATATAGATAGATACGTAGACAGAAACGCAAAAGTGCTTACAGTACGCAAAGAAATGCTTCGCATTTGAAATTTTTCGTTCGAAGTGAGAAGCGAACCCAGGCCGTCTCTCTGGCAAGCCGGTGTTCTACCACAAAGCCACGTCATTGCTTGAAAGTGTTTTGGAAAAAAAGAATATATGAATTTCATGTAGTGGAAGGAGTCTCCTGCTTGTGATTACATTGAATATAACTTCTTCTGCTTGGAAATGCAGTGAAAATAACTTTCATGGTTTACAAACACACGCGTCCTGTATACAGGCGTCACCATACAATATGTAATATCGCAGTAATATTGCGTGGCACAAGCGTACATTGCCTTCGGGCGTCCGAAGATGTGAATATCATAACGACAGTGTGGTTCAAAGCCGTCCACCCATTAGAAAAGGCATAGCGCTGTGTGTCGTCGGATGTGTCCTCCAGGTGTCCTCGTTCTTTGATGCGCTATTATATACAAGCGCAAATCTTCAATCTGAGCCTACCCCAAATTGAGACCTCTAAATATTTGCGTTTCGTTATTGTTTGAGCTACATCTTTTTTAAAGCCGAACTCCCCTCTTTCGAAACTGTTCAAGAGCATCTGCTTTTATTCTAGCTCCGGTCTCTTATTGAACTAGCCGACCCGCTGAATAGCTCAAGGCGTCGCATTGAATGGCCGGGTTTGATGGAGTGGCATTGCGGTACGGAATAAGTTTGTAGTGCTGTACAGAATAAGAATAAGTTTGCAGTGCTGTACAGGGTTTCTCGTTGTGTAATGAGCTTCCAGTACAACGGATGGCGTGCTCATCGCGAAGGACAGTGTGTGGCGAAAGGAGAAGCATAGGGTGAAATGCATTTTCTATATGCATGGATGAACTCAGGACTGCGTTGGGACGAGGCGACGTTGTGCCAGGATGCTAATAAACTTGTTTCCGAGACTCATTTCGTGCGCCCACTGCGAGAACTGCAACCGGAGTTATAATTGAACCACGCCGGCGACTAATAGAGCCTTTTCACATTCCGGTGTTCATCAGGGTTGTCGAAAATGGCTCCTGAAGGAACAACCGTGTAAGGCACATTGTCAACATCTACGCAAAGCTACCGTGAGCTCGGTGGTATCGATTCTGTGCTTCTGCACAAAACAGGTATATAGACAGAGCGTCTTTGTGCAAGATCATAAACATTTTCGTTTATGCTAAAGAACCTCCTAAATTACTTTCATCCCGTTTGTTACTTCGGGTGATATTTACTTATTTGTTTTACCGAAGCTTAAAGGGACCGCCAATGCAAAGAAAGGGTCTTTGTATTCCCATGTTTCTTTTTTTTTTTTGACCAAGCAACCTTGAATTCGTCAGTTGCATGGGTGTCGGCGTCACATATTGAATAAATGTATTCTTAATTAACCAAGCAATCCACTAACGGGTTCTCTCACCTTTTTAGAAATGTCATACACAGAGCGATACTTATAGCAATTCGGAGATTGCTGGACTCCAATTTCATGCTTGGAGTACTACGCTATGATTTGATTTGAAAAGTCGCGAAATTGCGATAACAGGCTATGAGGGCTTAAACTAGAACCATAACTTCGAGAACATTAATAACAAGAAAGAGAGAACACAGTGACATACCGCGCGAAGCGAGATCATGAAATACAATTACGATATTGATTGTAATATATAGCGTGAGACCACGCGAGAAATGACGTGCGTTCGTTTATGAGCGCTCAGCTCATCCGGAAGGAGCCGGCGTCTCGGTGTGGTTCTGCGCCGCCCACGCCGGAAAATTGTGTACGCCGAATACGAGTGGTCCCAGTGTGTGGATGCTGATGAGCTCCACGGTGACGCACACCTTGTTCACGAGGAAGCCCGGAGACACCTCCGAATTAAAGCACGTGCGAGTGCAGACGAATGGAATTAAGCACCACTGCTGTCTTGAACTCTACAGAGAGGGTTTCAGGCACGCGCATAATGCGAGCGCGTATTGATTAACACAAACTACGTTTAATAATACGCGACCACTTGATCAGTATACGACTCTTGCGTACTAACTTTTCTTCGCGGATGATGTCGAATTTCTGTTCAAATCCTATTAGGTATTCCGCGTTATTATCATTAAGATAAAGCAGAGATGTCCACACAGCTGTCTCACACAGGTATTCTGACAGATCCTTGACATACAGCTATTAAGTATATATTGTGGAGTGCATTCCAGAACACTTACATAAAGAAGCATAATGTAGATTTAGTTGCAGAAGCGACTTATGTCTACATATAACACGCAGTAGTATACCTTGATCAACTACACTTGACTCTGACGTTACGGAATGTATGCTTACTTCAACTCGCCCTGCCATTGATTGCCCTTTCGAAGTCTCAATACAGGTTTAGTACAACGAGCCAACAGGAATGTCAACAGCCACAAGTATGCGCCCACTCACCCGGCCCTTATCGCAGCGTTTACATTCAACATGCATTTGACGCCGCAGGCACATTGCGGGCAGAGCCAAAATATATCTGGTGCAAAATGACTTTTTCAAAGGAAAACGTTGAGCTAGATGGAGATGCGTCATATTCGAACAAACTTGTGGTGGAAACTATAGACCAAAATTTTTATAGGGGGCAGTCATCTTTGGAATGGAGATGAGAGTAACGTGGAAAGAACCATAAAGTTTCGTAATAATTAAACTAGAGAAAAATGTGGCTTGCCATCACGAGCTGCAATGCATGACGCTTTATCCAGCGTGGGAATCGTGGATAATACACGAATTCGCCCAAGCTCATTTCTTTCGGCTTCGTTTGGCTCCGTGTGGCCTGTAGCTCCTTTGTCGCGAGGCGAAGTTTACAAAGGTCCGCTGTCACACTTAACCGCTTTCACGGTGTTAGACTCTCGAATTCAAATCATATTTCGAACTTCGCAACGAGCCATTATTTTATTTGAAACGAAAGTCAAATCACAACAATGAACTAAGCTACAAGTGCATTCGAAACCGTAAGACCAAGCACTAAACAAATCCATGTACTACTCATCATTCCCATGGTCGCTGAATGATCGCAGAGCCGCAGTTCCCACTAGTAAATGTTGCGGGAAACTATGGACCGAAAGACGACTAAAGCGTCTGGCCTGTCTTGATCTGCTTGCCGCCAAAGTTGGTTTTCCGTGAACTGTTACGTTTCCTAGCCAGCGGTCCGCGCGCTGGCTGCACTGACGGGTGATAAGCGAGGTCAAGACTCTGTGTGCGTGCAAGTGGGTTTTACTTGAGTTGGGAGAGCAAAAAGATGAGGTCTATACGAGCAAGAAACACTAAAACGCGACGTGAAATCCGTCCTGTTGTCTCTAATGCAACAGTGGAGCTGCTTAAGTTCGAGGTTATTTTTTCGGGAAGCCCTACGCAGTTTCTAGCGGGTATGCGCCACACGAATCGGACAATACCCCAGTACTCAACACTAGACCACTAAAAAGCCCGCGGGCAAAAGCGTATGTGCCACGGGCAGAAAAAGCTGGAATGAGAGACAGAAAGAAAGAGAAAATAAAATAAAATAGAAGAAGAAATAGAACCAAAAGGAAGAAAGAAAAAGAAGGAGAAACGAAAAAAAAAAACAGACAAAGAGAGACTCACAAAGAAAAAGAAACAAGGAAAAGGCAGGACTGGGGAAGAAATGTGGCTGGGAGAGCACAAAGCAGAAAGAAAATGTGTAAGGCCTTGCTTGTACCAATGCAGACGATCCCTACCAAGTTCCACTCTTTAACAAGCCTTCGCGAAGTTAGGTCAATGAAACTGTTTAAATTTAGCAGGAATGTGCTTTATGCCGGGGTGCACCGAGACTTCAGTGACGCATTGCCATCAGGGAAGTGACGTCGAAAAAATGCACACTATGAGATCGGGAAGAAAAAAAAAGTTGCGTCATCGGGGGGTCAAAACTATGACCTCTCGGTCCGCGACAGCAGCAGCCGGGCACGCTATCCCCTGCGCCACGGTCACATATCGTGGAGGCTGTACAAACGCGCCTTTTATATCTCCCATTTTCCTCTCACAGGGATCTTGGTCGGCGGTGAAGAAAGGAATTATGACCGTGGCAAACGCGATTAGTTTCTGCAACGCGTCGTTGCTGCGCGTCCGTCCAATCCGGCACTTTTCCAAAATGAAATTAAACTTTGTCAAAGCCTTAACACACTGCGACGTGGCGACCTTAGCCCAAGCGTCGGCCTCGCTCATAGCATCCACCCAAACCAAAAAAAAAAAAATAATAAAAAAAATTGAAGGACACTTTGTAAATTCCAAAGTGTGTTCGACAAACGCCTGTGCCCATTGAGATTGGGTCGGTCAGAATGGAACGCAATGCGCGCGTCTCCCTTCTTTCATGATTGGACACGCTGGGCACAGCGACGCTACGCAAGCAAAGCGCGAGCGCTGTAGAATGCGACGCGAGGCGCGGTCGACGCGACCGGCGTCCTTTGGTAGCAACCTGGTACCGTGCCAGTAGCAACCCGGTAGCAACCTGGTACCGTGCCAGCGCACGGGTGGACGGATGGACGGACGTGAGACTGAGACATTAGACAGATTTAGTTGGGCGTACGCAGCAGCTCTGCGTACGCAGGAAACGCGCCGAGGTGTCAGTGCGCATGCCCAGTACGCAAGACAACGCACGGTCTCTTGCGGGCGTCCGTAGGTTTTCAAAAAAACTGTGTAGCGTCTGTTGCGGGCTCATCGGGCTTTGCGTGGTCGCGCGTCTTGTCGCATCGACAGTGGGCGTCCGCAGTAGCTCTGTGTACTCAGCAAACGCGCAGAGGCGGCAATGCGCATGCCCAGTACGCAAGAAAACGCACGGTTTCTTGCGGACGCCCGTAGATTTTCAAAAGCTGCGTAGCGTCGGCTGCGGGCTCTGCGGCCCGTGCGTGTTCTCGAGTGTTGTCGCGACTCCTCGCGAACGCATTTTTCAGTATGGCTACGGCCGGAGTGTCTCGAGTGAGGTGTGGTGGCGGCACAACTAGCCGAGTTCAGTTCAACCCAGCAATTGACCTGGAGATGCTGTCGTATGTGAGAAACGCGAACCCTTTCCGTGACCACAGGGAGTGGACGAATATTGCATCCAGAATGCAGGATTTAACAAACAACTCGATTTCATATTAGCGCGGGTCGTATCTCTGAGAGGATGTGTGTAAATATAAAGTGTCAAAATACACTTCTGCAAGCGTGCCGAGGCAGCGGCGCAATAACCAACTGTGGCTGTTACAGTCGTCCAGCAGATGACCGAAGTTACTGGTAATGGGGCAAAACATTTTTGAGGCAACAGAAGACATGGCGGAGGCATGCAGACCAAAAATGTTCTCCAAATAGCATCATCTGTTCGGGTAGGCGAGGCGTCGAAGAGTAATGCACAAAACAGTTCGCCCAGGAACAGTCACATTTTGCGCACTGACCACTGCTTCTGGCACTAAAAGAGCACTTGCTAGTTCGCCGAAATCTTCTTTCTCGAACCTGAACTGCAGCTTAAAAAACTCAACGTCAATCCGTTCAATGTTCAGGAGGTCGCAGCGGGACCGGTACCTGAACAGCTCCCCTTCGCTTTTGCGCCTCCGTTCGTATTCGAGGTCGTCAAAATAGTTGTCTCCTATGAGCAGTCGTCGTTCGTCAATGCTTAACAGAACATCATCTATTTCTGCCCAAGACAAAACCGACAGAAGGGGACGATTACGTAGAACGCTTGCTTGCATTGCAATGTTTAAAATGCGTGGCCAACGAGTGAACAATTTGACGTGACTCTTCACGTGCACGATAGGCAACCCTGTCGACTTCGCGGCTGCACGGCCGCGCTAGAACAGAGACGCAGCCCACGAACGCGCGCCGACCACTTTCGGTCGGGGTGACGGTTTCAGAAGCGGGCGTATGGCGATGCTGAGTAACACGCAGCTCCAGTGAGTGCTACGCAGGAATCCACTTTTCAACTTTTGCGTCCGTCCAACTATAGCCGTTCATCCGGACGCGCTTCGCTACGTACGCACGATCTCGCGCGTTGCGTACGTACGTGGCTGCGGACGCGCAACTAAATCTGTCTATTAAAGGCTTTCGCCCTAATAGCTCTGCGACGCGCCTGGCCCTCCTGGCTGCAACACCATCCCCGCTTACGCTCTCCCCGAGAAAATCGCAGCCGGGCAACAAGCAAAGCCATCTAAAGTAACTTCGAAGTTCTTCAGGTGGCGTTGCTACAGGGGAGAGAAGACACGCGTTTCGTTTCCCTCTTGTGCTGCCGTTGTGTTCAACTCTTTCACACGCCGTGGGATGGCGACGTTAGCCAAAGTTCTAGGTCCAGTGAGCGACGCTCTTTTAGCTGTCACGATGCTTTCTCTGATTACGCTCTCCACGTTTACCGCTACAGTTACCTGATCCATGATCCATGGTCCATGATCAATTGACTAACGTCCATTGATCACGGACGTTTGTCGTCGGGATCGAGATGTACTAGAGGTGTGCACGGGCTCCGGGTAGTCCGAAAGCCCGAGCCCGGCCTGGCCCGCGGGCCGGGCTCGGGTATGCGGACGTCTTCCCATCTCGGGCCCGGGCCGGGCTCGGGCTACTTATCTCGGGCATCGGATGGGCCGGGCCAGATGCAAAGCCCGCATCAAACCAAAAATATAGACGTTGTGCCGGAAATGTTTTCTAGCACTTAGCGATGAGCACACAGATCACCTCTGTGATTATTTATCCATGCAGTCATCCTCCTGTCCTGCATCAGAGGTACTGAACTTCTGGAAGAACAAGGAGTCTAATTATTTCAAGCATGCCATGCTTGCGAAAAAGATATTTGCGATTCCGGCTGCCAGTGCGAGCAGCGAACGAAACTTCAGTTCGACGGGATATGTGATGCAGGAGCGCCGCACTTCACTGTCCGAATCACTGCACAGCTTGTTATTTTCACACAACTTGTAATCTGTGTATACACACTAACATGTGTCGTTTGCATATGTTTAACTTTGATATGTGGAATAAAAACGCCACATGATCAAAAAATCACGCCATATCCACGAAGTGAATGATGATGAGTGGGCGAAGCTCCGGAGGTTATCTGCTAAACCATCAATCCGCCGTAAATTTTGCCCACTCGATCATCATACAAAGACATGACACACAAACGCGGGGGTGTGGTGTGATTATACATACAGTATATACACAATGTTTCATTATTTACATATTGATAAAGTATATACACAATGTTTTATTATTTACATATGGGGTAGATGATGATTTTGTTCAAGAGCTCTACGGACCACAAGGAGGGGGGTTCCCCTGATTTTGTTTTCGTCATATATGACGTTAAGCTCAGGGGAACGTTTGTTGTCGGCGTTGCCGTTTTGCCTTTCGAGGGCGAGAGCGCGTTCACGATTGTTTTCATCCATGGCAGAAAGAGAATGTGTGGTCTGGAAAGCGCTTATTCTTCATGGTCATCAGCGTCATCGTCATCACGTGTAGCGGGTACATTCCAGTATACGGTGGCTACGACCGACAACTACAACGGCAGACAAGCCTACTCCTTAAGGAGATTCGCCCCTAAAAGTGATATCTTGTCTCCGCATAAAATTTTCATAGTGTCGGGCCGGACCGGGCCCGGGTTTGTGTTTTTGTGCGTCGGGCCGGGCCGGACGGGCTCGAAGCCCTTTAGGGTCGGGCTCGGGCGGGCCTTCGACGCAGTCAGTGGGCCCGGGCCGGGCTCGGGCTTGAAAATTAGGCCCGTGCACAGCTCTAAGATGTACCACCAGCGTCAACGTGGGTGCATCCACATTAAAGGAACACCGGCACAAAAATTTTGCACCTTGTTTATTTTGTTGCAAGAGCTAACTTATGACGCACTTATCACGGCTGGAAACCTCGTTCGCGCGCGACGGGTATTTGCTGAGAGGCGTTTCTAGAGCGCCCAGTTTCAGTTTCGGTTTCAAAGAGCACTGTGCTAGGCAGGAGCAGTTCCGGGGGCAAGGTAAACACAGCTGGCCACGTGACCAGCTGGGACTTTAAAACTGATTTTAAATATGTTCTAGGCTTTATTTGCCCTTGATATCTCGTAGATGTTGTGTATGTCTCCACATAAATCTATCTCGCTCATTATCTCGCATTAAAATTTTGTGTCAGTGCTGCTTTAATACACACCAATAGACATTGGGCAAGCTATCTTATATCACTGTACAGTAAACATTCAACTATTTCCTGTAACGACACGTTTTACTTCTGTGTTCTACCGATTCCTATGACGGAGGGATCACCCATGTTTTTCATTTACGTAAACTTTGCACCACGCTATTTTGGCATCGGTGAGTAGCTAGCGTTAATAAACGAGTAGCACGAAATCTCGCCGATATCTCCGCTGCGTCGAAAGATGATAGCATAAAAGCGATTAATCAACAGCAAACAGGTTTTTTCCTGGGCATTTATATTAAGGTCACTCGGAAGCATAACAAGACATGAAGACATTATCTTTAGCCTGACGTGTGCAACGACAGAGGCTTTCGAGGACAGCATACGTTAGCAGTGTCAACGTGATTTCGGCTGCATTGGCGACGTAATCCTCCTCCTTTTTTTAGTCATCTGAACTGCCGTTACTAGTATGCAATAAACTTCCCTGTGTGACCCATAGTGATCTGTGTTAGCATCGCAGTTCCATTGTGCCTATGTTGTCTTGTTTGTATGTCCCGCGGAAGTCATTTTGTAACCCAGCATAGTCATCTGAACTCCCGTTACTAGTATGCAATGAACTTCCCTGTGTTACCCATAGTTTCGCACAGTGTTTTATAGAAGTCTGTTTGAAATTGCGTCTAGTGTTTGTATAAGTTCTACTGACGCCATTTCGAAGTTTTAGTGTATAAGTGCCTCCAGTGTTTGCGTACACTTGTTCAATAAACTGTCCTTTGTTTCCTGTGCCGCAACTTGGGCATACATAGAGGGCGTCGTGGCATATTCAGCCCATGTGCCTGCGCACCACAGGAACATGGGCTGCCCACAGTCGGGAAGTGGGAAGCGTCCATCGTAACCATACGCCCGTCCATCTACAGTGGCTCCCTGTCAGGCCCAGGTAGCGGAGGATACCAGAGGGCCGCCAAATAAGGTTGCTGTTCCATTGGTTACTAAAATTTTCGCGTTAAATAGCGACACAGAGAGTGAGGAAGATAGAAACGAAGAGGAAAGGCACGGAGGTTAACCACGCTTTGACTCGGTTGGCTACCCTGTACGTGGGGTGGGAGAAAGAGGGAATAATAGAAAGTATTACAGAAGAAAGAACAAGAGTGAGAAATGGAAGTTTGAACAATAAGTTTGAACCCACAGAACACGAACTCGCGCTATTAGTTCACAGGCGCTCGCGCAGTCCGGTCGTCTTCTGGGCTTCCGTTACGTTGTGCATGTACGAAACCATAGGTCAAGGTCCCACGATCATCTTTTCTGACAGTGGTCTTGAACCTAGACGGAAGAACTTGGCTTGCAGACCCCATCGTTGAGTCTGGTAGGATGGGCAGTGGCATAGAATGTGCTCAGGAGTCTCCCCACATCTGAGGAGGATACATAGCGCTGTGTGTCATCGGATGTCTCCCCCCAGATGTCCTCGTTCGTTGATGCTCTATTACAAGCGTAAATCTTCAATCTGAGCCTACCACAATTCAGACCTCTAAATATTTGCGTTTCGTTATTGTTTGAGCTACATCTTTTTTAAAGTCGAACCTCCCTGTTTCGAAACTGTTCAAGAGCATTTGATTTTACTCTAGCTCCGGTCTCTCTTATTGAACTAGCCGACCCGCTGAATAGCTCAAGGCGTCGCATATAGAATGACCGGGTTTGATGGAGTGGCATTGCGGTACAGAATAAGGAGTTTGTAGTGCTGTACAGGGGTTACTCGTTGTGTAATGAGCTTCCAGTACAGTGGCTGGCGTGCTCATCACGAACGACAGTGTGGGGCGAAAGGAGTAGCATAGCGCGAAACGCAGTTTTTAATATGCTTGGATGAACTCAGGACTGCGTTGGGACGAAGCCACGTTGGGCGGAGATGCTAATAAACTTGTTTCGGAGGCTCATTTCATGCGCCCACTGGGAGAACTGCAACCGGAGTTAATTGAACCATGCCGGCGACTAATAGGGCCTTTTCACATTCCTGTGCTCATCAAGGTTGTCGAAAATGCCGCTTGAAAGAACACCCCGTGTAAGGCACATTGTCAACATCTACGCAAAGCTACCGTGAGCTCGGCGGTATCGACTCTGTGCTTCTGCACAAAACAGGTATATAGACAGAGCGTCTTTGTGCACGATCATAAACATTTTCGTTTATGCTAAAAAGCCTCCTAAATTACTTTCATCCCGTTTGTAACTTCGGGTGATATTTACTTATTTGTTTTACCAAAGCTTAAAGGGACCGCCATTGCAAATAAAGGGTCTTTGTATTCCCATGTTTCTTTTTTTTTTACCGAGCAACCTTGAATTCGTCAGTTGCAAAGGGTGTCGGCTTCTTATGTTGAATAAATGTATTCCTAATTAACCAAGCAATGTATTAGCGGGTTCTCTCACCTTTTTAGAAATGTCATGTACAGAGCGATACTTATACCTAGTCGGAGATTGCTGGACTCCAATTTCATGCTTGGAGTACTACGCTATGATTTGATTTGAAAAGTTGCGAAATTGCGACAACAGGCTATGAGGGCTTAAACTAGAACCATAACTTCTCGAGAACATTAAAAAAGAAAGAAAGAACACAATGAGATACCGCGCGAAGCCAGATCATGACATAGAATTACGATATTGATTGCGATATATAACGTGAGACCACGCGAGAAATCAAGTGCGTTCGTTTAATGAGTGCTCAGCTCATCCGGAAGGACCCGGCGTCTCGGTGTGGTTCTGCGCCGCCCACGCCGGGAAATTGTGTACGCCGAATACGAGCGGTCCCAGTGTGTGGATTCTGATGAGCTCCACGGTGACGCACATCTTGTTCATGCGGAAGCCCGGAGACGCCTGCAAATTAAAGCACGTGCAAGTGCAGACGAACGCAATTAAGCACCACTGCTGTCTTGCACTCTTCAGAGAAGGTTTCAGGCACGCGCATAAGGCGAGAGAGAGAGAGAGATGAAAACATTTATTATGAAAAAAAAGAGAGTTTAGGGGCCAAAGCATGACCCCACTACAAGGTCGATGTCCGTAGTCCGGGACACCGCATGACGAGGCCCCGACTCGCGCCCGTCTCACCAGAGCCTGTTGAGACTCAAGCGAGGAGCAGTTGAGAAGGGCAGTCTCCCATGCCTCTCGGGAAGGGGTAGAAGAAGGGGGGCAGGGTGGGATTTCTTGTACATGCCTTCACCATGTGGAAGATGTCACAGGTAGTGTGGGCACCGCCCATCCATGTTCGGGTCAAAGTGCTTTATTATTGCAGGGCAGAGTGAAGTACCTGTCTGCAGGCGCCCTAATGCGAGCGCGTATTGATTAACACCGACTACGTTTAATACCACGCGACCACACGATCAGTATACAACTCTTGCAAACTAACTTTTCTTCGCAGATGATATCAAATTTATGTCCAAACCCTATTAGGTATTGAGCGTTATTATCATTAAGATAAAGCAGAGATGTCCCCACAGCTGTCTCACACAGTTATTCTGACAGAGCCTGACATACGGCTATAAAATACATAATGTGAATTGCATTTCAGAACACATACTTAAAGAAGCCTAACGTAGATTTTGTTGCATTACCGACTTATGTCTATATATAACATGCAGTAGTATACCTCGATCAACTACACTTGAATAATGCATGTGGCTGGGCGAGTCGGTCGTACATGATGAAGCAAGGTGCTGCGCAAAGGTCACAGGGACAAGGAAGTGAACGAGGACGGGCGCAGACTCGCGACTGGATTTTATTGAAAAGCAAACGCATATTTATACGATACAAACTGCAAATTCATCTATGCGCATGCGAGGAACCTGCTTTCATTATCGTACAATCTTATGGAGGTATCACTGACGGTTCACTTCCTTGTCCTTGTGTCCTTTGCGCAGCACCTTGTTTCATCAACTACACTTGACTCTGCCGTTACGTAATGTATACGTACTTCAACTCCCTCTGCCATTGATTGCACTCTTGAAGGCTCAATACAGGTTCAGTGCAACAAGCCGACATGAATGTCAACAGCCACAAGTATGCGCCCACTCACACGGCCATTATCGCAGCGCTTACGTTCAACATGGATTTCACGCCACAGGCACATTGCGGGCAGAGCCCAAATATATCTGGTGCAAAATGAATTTTTCAAGGAAAACGTTGAGTTAGATGGAGGTGGGTCATATTCGAACAAGCTTGTGGTGAAAACTACTGACCAGAATTTTTATAGGGGGCAGTCATCTTTGGCAGGGAGATCAGGGTAACGTGGAATGAACCATAAAGTTTCGTAATGTTAAACTAGAAAAAAATGTGGCTCGTGTCGTCGCCGAGAGTCATCATCTCCCGGTTCCGACATGGGTGGAGCCACCGACTTGGTTGGGGAGGTCTCTTGGCCTCTTTTGTCTTGTCCCTCAGGACTCGAATAAAGTTCTTTGTATGTATGTATGTATCTTCAAAAGCTGCAACGTATGACACTTCATCGAGAATTGGAATCATGGATAATACATGAATTCGCCCGAGCTCCTTTCTTTCGGCTTCGTTTGGCTCCGTGGCCCGTAGCCGCTTTGTCGCGAGGCGAAGTTTACAAAGGTCCGCTGTCACACTTAACCGCTTTCACAGTGTGAGACGCTCGAATTCAAATAATATTTCGAACTTCACAACGAGCCATTCTTTTATTTGAAACGAAACACAGCAATAACTAAGCGACAAGTGCATTCGAAGCCGTATGGCCAAGTACTAAGCGAATCCGTGTACTACTCATCATTCCCATGGTCGCGGAATGATCGCAGAGCCGCAGTTCTCTCTAGTAAATGTCGCAGGAAACTACGGACCGAAAGACCATTAAAGCGTCTGGCCTGTCTTGATCTCATGCTTGCCGCCAAAGTTGGTTTTCCGTGAACTGTTACGTTTCCTAGCCAGCGGTCCGCGCGCTGGCTGCACTGACAGGTGATAAGTGAGGTCAAGACTCTGTGTGCGTGCAAGTGGGTTTTACTTGAGTTGGAAGAACAAAAAGATCAGGTCTATACGAGTACGAAACACTAAAACGCGACGTGAAATCCGTCCTGTTGTCTCTAATGTAACGGCGGAGCTGTTTAAGTTCGAGGTTATTTTTTCGGGAAGCCCTACGCAGTTTCTAGCGGGTATGCGCCACACGAATCGGACAATACCCCAGTACTCAACACTAGACCACTGAAAAGCCTGCGGGCAAAAGCGTATGTGCCACGGGCAGAAAAAGCTAGAATAAGAGACAGAAAGAAAGAGAAAATAAAATAAAATAGAAGAAGAAATAGAACCAAAAGGAAGAAAGAAAAAGAAGGAGAAACGAAAAAAAAAAACAGAGAAAGAGAGACTCAAAAATAAGAATTACACCATCTCCCGCTAAAGGGAACCATGTGTAGATGTGAAGCAGCGGGCGCTAACGCTTGCACTGGCGGCGGCATTGACGCTGGCGCTCATCGCAGCGTTGCGCAGGAGAGAAAACTGGGGAGGCGCAAAGCACGCAGTGATGGACCGGTGTTTCCTACTGGAACATGCCAATCGCTGCTAATGGGCAATGAGAGGCAGAAGACTCCGACTGGACACAAATACCCGCAGTCCGCTTTTAGTTAACGCGCACGCTGCGAATTTTTATTGTTCAACCAAGCACAGGAGAAATCTCCCACCGGCACCACCTTGCAGGTCAAAATCCAGTGCCATATATACGGGGCGGCCAGTGAACGGTTGTGCAGCGTGAGCAGTCGGTTTTTTCAACCAAGAAACTCGCTAGCAGACGCTGCCTGCGTCGGCGTCGCGAGGCGAGAGAGGGGGAGCGTAGGAGAGAGAGAGGAGGGGACGCGCATGCGCAGTGGGGAGTGTGGACGCCGCGGGCAGGGATGCCTAGAGGAGAGAGGGGTGAGCGTAGGAGAGGAGAGAGAGGGGGGGACGCGCATGCGCAGTGGGAGTGGGGACGCCGCGGGCAGGGATGCCTAGAGGAGAGAGGGGGGAGCATAGGAGGGGAGAGATGAGGGGAGGCGCATGGCGCGGTGAGGGTGTGGTTGCCGCGGGGAGGGATGCCTAGAGGAGAGAGAGGGGAAAGGAGGTTTTTTATTTACATTTTTTAAAGGGTTTGCGCATGCGCAGTAAGGGAGGCCACGCCGCACACCGCCACCACCGGATTAAGCTTCGCCATAAGATGCTTCACATCTAAAAGAAAGAAACAAGGAAAAGGCAGGACTGTGGAAGTAATGTGGTGTGGCTTTTCTCGACGTCACGGAAGTGACGTAGAGAAAATGCACGCGATGAGATCGCGAAGAAAAAAAGTTGCGCCATAGGGGGGAGTGTCAAAACTGTGACCTCTCGGTCCGCGATAGCAGCAGCCGGGCACGCTATCCACTGCGCCACGGTCACTTATCGTGGAGGCTGTACAAACGCGCCTTTTATATCTCCCATTTTCCTCTCACAGTGATCTTGGTCGGTGGTAAAGAAAGGAATTATGACCGTGGCAAACGCGATTAGTTTTTGCAACGCGTCGTTGATGCGCGTCAGTCCAATGCGGCACTTTTCCAAAATGCAATTAAATTTTGTCAAAGCCTTAACACACCGCGAGGTGGCGACCTTAGCCCAAGCGCCGGCCTCGCTCATAGAATCCGCCCATACCAAAAAAAATAAAAAAAAATCCACGCCATCTCCCCCGAAGTGAATGCTGATGAGTGGGGTGAAGTCCAACGCATATCGGTAAGACCGTGAAACATTCGCCCACACATCATGTAAAGACATAACACGTTGTTATAGAGCCCGCCGCGCCGCTGCGTTTGCCTCTGGGGCGTTTATGATGAGTAGCTGCCTGCAGATGTTCACTGACTGAGTTCCCGGCGAAGAGAAAGGAAGCGCGCCGAAAGCGAGCGCTTTATATAGGCGCGGCCCTCTAGCGGTCACCTATCTGAGTAGCACGCGCGCCGAGGGTGCAGCGGAGCCGGGGAGTGCAGGTGTGTGCGCGGAGTTGAGCCGCCGCTTCCCGCATCCTCAACTCCAGGGTAGCAGCTTGTTGTCGGCGTTGCC
>JALIZH010031319.1:0-14894 GCA_030522465.1 Rhipicephalus appendiculatus | reverse complement strand
CATGTGGGAAAAGCTATATTGGTCAAACGGGTAGATGCCTAAATGACCGCTTGCGCGAACACCACAATAACGTCTTCAACACGGTGCAGGGTCACATCGGCATTCATTGCCGTGACTGTGGGTGTACACCCTGTTTCAATCAGAGCAAAGTAATGGCGAGGCATAGGGTTCAGTTAACTCGAGAAGTTATCGAAGCTGAATTGATACATAAGCTGGGTGCCATGTGCGTTAGCGCACCTTCCATTGCGCTTTCAAATCAAGAATTTGATTACTTGGCTGGGTTTTAGGGCATACGTGGTGGCATTATCGAAGTATTTCAGATGACTTGGCAATCATGTGAGCACGTGTCCATCCTTTCTCGTCTTTTCTTGTCTCGCACCCTCTCCATTGCCTTCTATATATGCACTTTTTATCGAAATAAAACTAGTTGGAAGTCAGCGCTCTTTGCCTCTGTTATCTCGTCCCTTCCTAAACGTTCTTTGCGCTGTTAACTTTTCAAAATGAACCGATATTCAATGCGCGTTTGAAATCGAGTACATCAGATAGCTTAAAAAAGTTAGTTTCTTGCACGGAACAGTAAGTCACAGGACACTGAACGTGTGAAAGCCAATACCTCAGCCTGTTTTTGTGGGTTGCGGAAACCATGAACGTTAAAGGTTATAATTTTTAAGGTGAGAGCCACGGCGAGAAGAAGAAAAGCCCAATATAAAATCACGTAAATGCTGGGGTACTTTTAGCAGGCGCGGGAGCGGGTGCCCCGCGAGCGGCTCAGTAATTTTTTACGGCCAGGCGACCCACCGGAAGCACGGGGCTTCCGGGACCGCAGTGAAGTCCGCAGGGGACTTCTGTCTCTGCTGGGGGGCTTCTGAGTCGCTGCTGGATATCCGGTGGCGCTTGGTGCCAGGGCTCCTGAGCGAGGACTGTACAAAGACGTCTAAGCTTTCCCGGCTGACGTCGCTGGGGGGGTGTCTTCGTCAACTCTTAGGGCAGTGTCACTCGTGGTGCTGTTCGGGTCCTCGTAGATGGAGGCCTTGTCGTCTTTGGATGGACGCTGCTCGATGACATGTGAACTTCCAGTTTATTGGGCAGCCATGTCATAAGCGTCAGATGTAGCATCTCCTTCTGCGACGCATTCCCCAACAGGCGCCTTGTCTGGCGAGGGCTCGACCTGCGGATCCGCGGCAATGATCACTGGAGGCTGGGCACTGGATGGGTCCTCAGAGCCTGGAGGGACTGCCGGGTCCGGGCTGGCCGGGGACGCAGTGGGCGTTTGGTGTAGCGTCGTGATTTGCGCACCTTCGTCTTGGCCAGTGACCGGGGCTGGCGTTGACGAACCCTCTGTAGCGAAGCTTTGGAACTGTACAGTGAGTCTTCCTCTCCAGCGCCTTCTAGTGGGTCGCCCTCTTTGAAGAGAAAGAGCAGCTCGCGCTGAGAGTCCGTGCCTGGCCATGGCTGCCGCTGACGCATTATTTCTGAAGCATTATCGCTGAGTGCCGGCTAATAAACGCCTTAAAAAATTGGTGGAGGTGCTGTGCTCCCATTCGATGCCTGTGGAGCTTCGATCTCGTACCCTGCCATCTACCATGCCCCGAGACGCTTCTCAGCAAACGCCTCCGCCCGTGCCGCCCCTTTGTCCCGGTGTACCACGCATCCGCGATCCACCCATCTTCACTGGCGCCGATGGCACCGACGTGGAGGACTGGCTCGCACTTTACGAGCGCGTGAGCGTCCCCAACAAATGGGACGACGACGGCAAGTTGACCAACTTGGTCTTCTACCTTGCGGGAGTAGCGATCTTGTGGTATAAAAACCACGCGTCCGATTTTGCGACTTGGTCCGATTTCAAAACCGCCGTCATCAACGTTTTTGGCCACCCTGCCGTTCGTGGGCTGCAAGCCGAACAGCGCTTACGCGAACGTGCTCAGCAGGCAGTGAGTCATTCACTAGTTACATCGAAGATGTCCTCGACTTGTGCAAGAAAGTCCACGAAACCATGTCTGAGTCTGAGAAGATCCGACACGTCATGAAAGGTACTGACGACGATGCCTTCACCATGCTGCTCGCCAAAAACCCTGTCACAGTGGCCGAGGTCATAACGCTGTGCCAGAGCTACGAGGAGCTCCGCCGGCAGCGCTCGATGACCCGTCGCTCCCCTTCACGAGATGTAGAGCTTGCTGGCTTGGTGGCCACCTCTGTCCAGGTGGCGTTGCTGCCAGAGCTCAAGGCGTTCATCCGTGAGGAAATCGCACGGCAGTTCTTTCTCCTGGCCTCTGCCCACCCGCCGGCCGTTCAAAAATTGGCGACCACCCTTCTTCCTCCCCTCCGCCGAGCGATTGAGCAAGAAATTTCGGAGGTCATGCCAGCGTACCACCAACAACCTCCGGCTCCTGCACCCCGAGTTACGCTCACGTTGTCGCCAGACCACCTCAAGTACTTTCGGCGGCCGCACCTCTGACTTACGCCGAAGCCGCCCCTCAACCTCCGTCCACCGAAGCGGGTGTGCCGGCTACATATGTTGACGTCGTCCCTAGGCCTCGACTTCAGCCCACCGTCCAGTCATTCCAGCCGCCGTTCCGTCCGTCAGGTCTTGCGACATGGGCGCGACCTACCCCGGCGAACCGATGGCGCACACCCGACAACCGGCCCATCTGCTTTGCATGCGGTTACGCCGGTCACGTGGCACGTTATTGCTTTCGCGTGCAGCCGCCCCCTGTCACGTCACCTGTCGCTGGCCAACTGAGCCGTCCGTTTCACGATTCACCCCCGTCTATGCCACCGACGTCTCGCCCAGCTCTATCTCCTCGCAGGTCCACGTCTCCACGACGCCGATCCCTTTCGCCCATGCGGCCAAGTTCGGCCGCTCAAGAGCAGGAAAGCTAGTCGTCGCAGTCCACGAGGCAAGGGCTGGGACGCTATCGCACTGTGAAAGCCCTCAGAGAAATCCATGGAATGCCATTGACGTGTTTGTGGACGGTGTTCGCGCATCTGCCCTTATCGATACTGGAGCTGCCGTATCCGTTATGGGCGCAAAACTCTGCCACTTACTCCGAAAAGTGACGACGCCACTTTCTGGGATGTCCCTCCGCACCGCTAGTTCGCAGAGTATTCACCCTACAGCAGTGTGCACTGCTCGCGTCGTCATTCAGGAAGTTCTGTATGCCATCGAATTCATCATCATTACTGCATGCTCTCACGACGTCATCCTGGGATGGGATTTTATCTCCCGCCACGACGCCGTCATTCATTGTGCCTCCGCCGAAATTGAACTCTCACCGTTCTCACATTTGATGCCAGCAGACAGTCCCTCGGCACTGAGCAAGATCCTCGTCAAAGACGATACGACAGTGCCTCCAAGCTCGCCAACGCTGTGTCGGTCTACTGCGCCGGTCTCTCCGACACAATTGCACTCCTTTCGCCATCTGACCGTGGTTGCAGTAGGAAAGGGTTGCTGGTACCTTTCGCGACAGTGCAAGTAACTCAGGGCAACACCGCTATTTTTGTGACAAACCCATTCTCGTACATGGTTACGTTGGTTCGAGGGGAATGTCTCGGCAGAGTGGAACCCGTCGACGAAGCACATGTCCTGGACGTACCCGATTACTCGCACTGTCCCAGTTCTCGTACCGTCAATGCTGTTTCCGCGTCTGATCCGTCACCTGCTGACGTATTTGGTCCCTCCATTGCTGGTAACCTTACGTCGGTCCAGCGTTCCCAGCTTCTTGGGCCTGCTGCAAGAACTTTCGTTCTTCTTTCGATGTCGGGCAAACTTCTCTTGGTCGCAGGTCCGCTGCTACACATCGCATCGATACTGGCGCCCAGCCACCGTTACGGCAACGTCCATATCGCGTGTCACCTGCCGAACGTCGGGTAATTAATGAACAAGTAGAAGACATGCTCCGACGCAACGTAATTCGGCCCTCGGACAGCCCATGGGCGTCTCCTGTTGTTCTCGTTGCGAAGAAGGACGGTTCTGTGCGGTTCTGTGTGGACTACCGACGCCTCAACAAGATCACTCGTAAGGACGTGTATCCAATACCGCTAATAGACGGCGCGATTGACAGCCTGCAAGGAGCAGAATTCTTTTCATCTCTCGATTTGCGCTCAGGGTACTGGCAAGTACCTATAGCTCAAGACGCTCGACCGAAGACCGCCTTTGTCACGCCCGACGGCTTGTACGAATTCAACGTCATGCTGTTTGGGCTGTGCAATGCGCCCGCCACCTTTGAGCGCATGATGGATACTGTTCTGCGCAACCTGAAATGGCACACGTGCCTGTGCTACCTCGACGACGTCGTCGTTTTCGCTCCGGACGTCTCCACGCATATTCAGCGCCTGCGGCATGTAGTGACGCGCTTGAGTGACGCCGGTCTGCAACTGAACCTAAAGAAGTGCCGATTTGCAGCACGGCAGCTGACAATACTCGGCTACGTCGTGTCCAAGGACGGAATTCTCCCCGATCCAGCCAAGCTTCGGGCCGTAACCGAGTTCCCAAAGCCGACGTCCGTCAAGGAACTCCGCAGTTTCGTAGGATTGCGTTCCTACTTTCGGCGCTTCATTCGAAACTTCGCGACTATCATATCGCCGCTGACGAAGCTCCTCGGAAGTAACGGGCCTCTCCATTCGTGGTCGTCAAGGTGCGACGAAGCTTTTGCAACGCTTCGTCGTTTGTTGACGTCGCCTCCCATACTACGTCACTACGACCCTACGGCCCCTACAGAGGTACATACGGACGCCAGTGGTGTTGGCCTCGGCGCTGTCCTTGCGCAGCGCAAACCAGGGTTCCTGGAATATGTCGTGGCGTATGCAAGCCGTACGCTTACAAAAGCCGAGACCAACTGCACCGTCACGGAGAAAGAATGCCTGGCAATCATCTGGGCCCTTACGAAGTTCCGACCTTTTTTGTATGGTCGCCCATTTGATGTCGTCACCGACCATCACGCACTGTGCTGGTTGTCGTCATTGAAGGATCCCTCAGGCCGTCTCGCCCGTTGGGCACTTCGCCTGCAAGACTACGACATCCGCGTGCTGTACCGCAACGGACGCCAGCATGCTGACGCCGACGCCCTGTCGCGCTCTCCCTTGCCTGACGACAATGCCCACAGCTCAGCGTCTCACCTTGCCGTTTCTTCCATCGACCTTCATACCATCGCTACCGAACAGCGCAAGGATCAATGGATTGCCTCACTGATAGACTTGCTGACTGATCCATCGGCAACACCGTCCACTCGCGCGTTGCGTCGTCAAGCCCACCATTTCGCCGTTCGCGACGACCTCCTCCACCGACGCAATTACAAAGGTGCCGGTCGCCAGTGGCTACTAGTCATACCCCGCAGTCTGCGCTCTGACATATGCGAGTCGTTTCACTCTGATCCGCAATGTGCGCACTCCGGGGTATCGAAGACTTACCACGCATTCGCCAACGGTACTTTTGGCGAGGGATGTACCGCTACGTGCAGAAATTCGTTCGCTCCTGCATAGATTGTCAGCGCCGCAAAACTTCAACGCACCTGTCGCCGGCAGGTCTGCAACCTATACCTTGCCCTGACCGGCCGTTTGGGCGCGTTGGTATCGATTTGTATGGGCCACTTCCGCTAACGTCGGCTGGTAACCGCTGGGCCATCGTCGCTGTAGACCACCTAACGCGATACGCCGAAACCGCCGCCCTTCCCGCGGCTACAGCGTGCGATGTGGCCTCCTTCCTGCTCCAACGATTCATGCTGCGTCACGGTCCACCCCAGGAACTGCTCAGTGACCGAGGCCGTGTCTTCCTGTCCGAAGTCGTCGAAGCCATTCTCAAAGAGTGCAACGTTGTTCACCGCAAAACTGCTGCTTGCCACCCGCAGACGAATGGCCTCACCGAACGCTTCAACCGTACGCTCGGTGACATGCTCTCCATGTACGTCGCCGCCGATCACACAAATTGGGATGCCATTCTGCCGTTCGTCACCTGCGCCCATAATACCGCCCCTCAGAGCACTACTGGTTTTTCACCTTTCTTCTTATTATATGGAAGGCACCCGTCGCACACCATCGGCACGATACTTCCATACAAGCCGGATGCATCTGAGTGTGCGCCTATTCCTGACACAGCCAGACTTGCTGAAGTTTCGAGAGCTTGCAAATACATTTACTACACATGATCAAGAGCGACAGAAGAGCATTCACGCTGACACCAGCACTTCTGCGCCCACGTTCGTACCTGGAGCGCTCGTATGGCTCTCGATCCTTACCACTGCAACTGGCCCCTCTTCAAAACTACTGCCCAAATACGAAGGCCCCTACCGTGTCGTCGAACGCACTTCCCCTGTAAACTACCTGATCGAACCCATCGAACCATCTTCGGACATGCGCCGTCGAGGGCGCGACATTGTCAACGTGGAGCGCCTCAAGGTCTACCATGACCCGCTCATAGTAACCAGCTGTTAGGTCGCCAGGCGGCTCCCTTTTCGTACCCGGGGTAATTGTAGCGAAGCTTTGGAACTGTACAGTGGGTCTTCCTCTCCAGCGCCTTCTAGTGGGTCGCCCTCTTCGAAGAGAAAGAGTAGCTCGCGCTGAGAGTCCGTGGCCGCTGAGTGCCGGCTAATAAACACCTTAACACCTCGCACTTGTTAGACGGCGTTCCTGACTGAAGTGGCGGGAAATCTTTGGATGCCGCCTCCGAGTACGACCGCCTGATGGTGCAGGCTACTGTGGTATGCGGATCGCCGCAGCGGCGGCACGGCAGCGAACAGCCCTTCCCGTCGTGGCTGTAGACGCCGCACCGCCCACAAAAGGGAGCTGTGCAGTTCATACGAAAGTGACCACTGTCACCACATCGACGGCACACACGCTGTATTCCTTTATAGTCGCAGGTCACACGGTGGCCAGCGACTTTGAGGTAGTTGGGCACAGGCGACGAGGTCTTCCTTTCGATGCGAACGTATCGCGTCCCAGTGGTCATGGTTGAGTGCGATCCCATGAGTCCTCTGGTGATGTGCAACACCATCCCGTAGGGGGACCGTGCTTGTGCGAGGACTTCGCTGGGGACGCGGCACGGCAGGAACAGGACGGTAACATGAGTGACCTGGGGTCCCTGGGGAACAATGGCGACGCGCTCTCCTCGGTTGATAAAGGGTGACGCGTCTACGATTTGAGCCAGGGCGGCTTCGCTGTTGACCATGACTTAGTAATTTCAGCTTCCGGAGTGCCGGACACAGTACACTTCTTCGATTCCTACTATTGAAGACGTCGCGCCAACGACGTCTTCCATCCTAGCAAGTGTCCACCCTAGCAAATAAAGCACCTGCAAGGTGCTTTACTTTGGCCCGTGCGTCAGAGGTATCGATATGTGTCCAAAAGCAATATTTTAGCCAAAGAACACGAGCTTTTATACAATATTCGCAGCATTTTATAATAACAAACTAAATGGGATTGAGCTATACACCTTTTGTTACAAATGAACGCACAGCTAAGCGCGCGTCGCCAACGTCGCCAATTTCAAACGGCGGCGTGAAATCCAGGCGCCGGTTAGTCGCCACTGAGCGCAGACAACGAAAAATTTCACCATCTCCCACTAAAGGGAACCATGAGGGGATGCGAAGGAGCATTGGGGGGTGCACACCAAGTTTCCGTTTACGTTCACTCGGCCGTCCAAACCAAGCGTCGGCGTCGAGCTACCGCTTCCGCTACAGAGAGACAACGCGAGTCTGCGGCGAGGGTAGCGATCGAGGCTTTCGAGACAACTTGCAGCGACCGGGAACCGACGGAGCGACCGCACGATTCAAGCGAGACTTCCTCGACCGAGCGCACGCACTTAGATGAAATGGGGGAGGGAGAGGAGGCAGTGGGTTTATAGGCTGCAACGCGGGGGGAGGAGAGGAGAGAAGGGAACCGAACGCCTGCGTAAACGTCCGGTGAAAGGAGGAGAGTGCGCGGCTGCAGCGCGGGGGAGGAAGAGAGAAGGCGACCGAACACCTGCGTAAAGGAGGAGAGTGGGGAAGAGAGTAGGCGCATGCGCAATAAGGGTGGTCAGGACGCACACCACCACCGGATTGAACTCCGCTCTAAGCAACTTCGCATCTAAAAAAGAAGCATCAAAAGACTCCGCGTGCGCGCCTCCTCTCCCCTCGAAACGGCCGTCGCCACGCCAACAAGCGCTCTCGGACATCTCAGATCACACGGCGAGCGTTCTCCCATGGATATAAGTGAACTAGTGAGCCGATCAACGGAGCCGTTCGGAAGCGCTCACTGAAGTGAGCCACTTTGCCCATCTCTCGGTTATGCATACGTCGGCCAACCCTTCGACGTCCGGGGGAGGTAGAGCTCATATATTTCACCACTCCGACACTCAGCCGAGTTCGAACTGTATCGTTTAGTGTAGTTACTTGTACTTGTATTTTGGTTGTCATTCTGAATGTTTTATCATGTGCAGTGAACCTTTTATCAAGTGTTTGGTTTATATAGATTGCTTTTCAATTTAACTTTGAATGAAATGCTGAGTGTGGTTTTGAAACAAACGGCCTTATTCAGACTCTCAGAGGCTTAGCCATAGAGAGCTATTACCAATAATAATAATAATAAAAAACATGCATCACAGTCGCCAGCGCCTCTTTTTCTTCTCCTTGAGCTCTCCCTGTGCGTGTTTCTTCGATCGTCAGTGGGCAGCCGTAATTGGTTTCCAGATGCAGTTCAGTTGGAACGCCTTTCCCTATCCCATACTGGCCGCCAGCATTTGCTCGCCATCAGCTGTGTTCTGTTAAGACATGTAGCCTTTGTGATAGCGGTGCCGACAGATGATAGCTCTAGTAAAGTATTAATGAGAACTAACAGACAATGATGCCAAGGAAGGTATAGGGGATGTTATTTGTAATTATCATATAAATGGGAAGAAATAAAAGTAGACGAAAAGATAACATGCGGCCGGAGTGGCGGATCCAGAAGGGGGGGCGGTAGTGGCGATCGCCCCCCCCCCCCCCAAAGCCTCTGCAGCCACTCCCCCCCCCCCCCCTTCAGTGCCTCTCGTACGCCCCCCTTTGTCAGGTTGCCTGTGGACTTTGCCACGGCGAGAGGTTAGAGCATGTCTTTCCAATGCAGGAGGTACCGGGTTCTATTCCCAGCGCCGTCGAACACCCACCGATATTCCCTATGGGTGCTCGGTGTTGTGGGAATCCCGTTCTCGAGGTGGTGCCCCTTTCTTTCCTCCAAATTCTTTAACTGTCCCTTTCCCAACGACGCTGAGCCTCTCTTTCGCTACTTTAATCCCCTTAACACTGCACGGGATAGTTGAGGTGTCCTCCTCTTCTCTATCCAAGAATCTCACCTCCCCAACCCCCCTTGCTTCCCCAGCAATAGGGGTGGCAGCTTAACAAAGCCTCTTCGCGGCGTAAAGACAAGATGCTGAACTGCACACATCGCTGACATATCTTAGCCAGAGAAGGCTGTGACAGCGAAGAAATTTTTTTTTTCGTTTTTTACGGCGCTCCCAGTGCAGCTTGTCGTTTGGCACGAAGTTTCCCCTGTGAGAACTGAAAGTTCAGAAGCTCTTGAAACGATGCACCTGCAGGGATTAGGATGTCGTAGCCAAGTACAGAAATACCGTGTCGTTGGCACGGTATTTGTGGAGTTTAGGTGCTTTTACTGGAATCAGGAGCGGCAAAAGCAAAAGGAGCGAGAAAGGAGGAGCGCTACCGTAGTCCTGTTCCGCATTTGCGTACCGTATTTCCGCAACTTGCATCTTTCGCCGGAGAGCTTTCGCGACGCGCAAATAAGCGGCAGATGCAGTTTTGAGAACTACAGCTATAATGCTGTAGGTTTGACGTTGCGCTGCATAAAAAACTCAAAGGGCTTCTTACAGCGTAGGAGTGAAAAGAAAGGCGCTGCATCGTCTTTGTTTAGGCCAAGGATATCCACTCTCGAATGTGGCGGGAAACACCGGTGCGCATTGAAAAAGCACAGGCGGCTGCCGACTGTCCCACAGTCCTGTGAGTATCGTAGACGTGCGTGTTGCCACCCGAGCCGTATGAATTTGGAGACTGGTACTATTGTTGCCACTTGACCCGTCCCCACGACGCAAGGTAAGCGTAGGCCACGCTCAAATATATAAACGGCGTTTAGAACTTTAGATTTCATATCGACACCATTGAAATTATTTTTTTTAGTTCAGGAAGATTTGAAACGTCACCTATAAGTGAAAGGTGCAGTATTCGAGCTTCCAGGCACACCAGTAATCAGCCAAATATATCCTGCTATTTGTCGCCATCGACCTGTTCAGAGCAGCGATTAGAGTGTACCTTTCTGCCACCCTTTTAACGCAGTTACGAGGAATACACCAGCATCCTATAGAATCCGCTCTAAAAATATGCATCAGTGCCTGAATTAAGTACTTTTTGCATCAGCATATCTTCTTTTTTTCTTCATATGACAAAACTTCAAGGTACATTTTTCTAGACATGTTGAGTTTACAAAGAATATGAACATTTATTGTGTGACTTGGATGAAAGAAAGACTGCGAAGAATTTTTGCTGAGAAGTTTCAAAGGTGCTGAAGCAATTTCGCTAAAGTACAAGCGATATGTTGCGCGCTGATATATTGCAGCATTTTTCTCCCTTTCAGCCCGATATAATGTTGCTTCGCACATTGTTATTTATTCTTTCAATTACAAAATGCGCAGTTGATTTTTTAAAGGTATCACGCAGGAAGTCCTTTGCAAAGTTTACGTAAATATGCGTAAGCACTGTTCTACCAGTTAATATCCGTCGTCTGTGATGATGTTGCTCTTCTGCTTTGTCGTTGCTGTCATCGTTTTATTTGTTAAATTGATACGACGTGCACGTCGAAATGAGTAAGTGGCGCAATGCTTGCGATCTCCTCTGTGCACACACTTACTATTGTGAGAATTTCGTTGGCATGAGTAGGCTCCCCTGTTAGTGATTTAGATACTTGTAATTAGTATTTTAGATACTCTCTAAAATAAATAGTTTGTTTTGCAACCAGCACATGCGCAGCTCCGAAACCTCCTCCGCACACTCGCACGTGTGCCACCACTGGTCTGGTACTGGTAATTTATTTAGTGACAGTTTGTCTCCTCCTTTTCTGATCAAGAAGGCTCTGGCTTTCCATTTCCCTGACGTTTCGGAGACACTGTTTCGGAGACACTGTTTCGGAGGCACTGTTACCAGCGAGCGGTTCATGTTTGCAGGTGTGTTGTAAATTTTCCAAAACTCGGGTAACACCCTTATTCCCGGATTCCTTTCTGTCACAGAAGCGCCGTCAAAGTGAATTTTGTGGTCGCGCTTCTCACATTTTACCCATTGAAAGGTGTGCCCTCGCTTCTCAGGTACTGAAAGCGACCTGGAGGGGGCTGAGGGGGGAGCAACAATCGCGCACCCGTTGTCGTGCCGTATCTTCGGCGCCATAGTGACGATAATTGGCCAAGCGTATAATCCTCGTACAAGTGCTAACAATGCGGGGTAGAGATGTCGGTATTCAAACTTTAAAGCCCCGCGCGGCCGACTGGACATTAACCTTTGAAGTGCAGGTGTGGGCTCATCATTACGACCATGCCAATGCCCTACAATTGGTAGAATCTTGGTTACCGCGTGGTGAGAGGGAAAAGGGGGTGGACCCCAACCACGCTTATTAAATCCGGTGCACCGGAAAGCGGTGTGCTTGTTCACTGAAATCTGAAGAATGTAAGCACTTGTACAAAGTTTTCTTCTTTACGTCGATTTGCCCTGATGACAGCCCCGGCGCGACAACAGCCGTATTCGCACCGGCCACGTAACCCCATTCCGAACAAAGGCTTAGCGCAGCAAAATTTGCCTGTATCTAAAGCGTGAAAGACCGTAATTTGATTTCTTTTAATTTATTACGATTAGAAAACCGATTAGAACTAATGAGTGGGACTACTGTGAACACAAATTAACAGCATTTAACAAATTAACAGTAAGTAACTATATTTATGCTGTGACGGGGTTCTTGTGATAATGTGAAATACTGAAAACAAAAGTGTCAGGAACCCCTGCCCCCTCCTCCTCACCGTTTGTACTTCAAGTGACCATCCCCCTTAAAATGAGTGGCTCGATCCGCCCCTGGCCGGCAGGGACCGAACCTGTGACCTTCGATTAAGGCGTCCGATGCTCTGCCAACTGAGCTACAGCGGCGGTCATCTCCCCGTCCACTTTGTGGAGTACATATGTGTTAAACCTGGCACTGTTAGTCAGCGCCGCTCGTAACCACGACGGCGAGTGTGGAACACTCTTTTTGTTGCCTGTTGGCGTGACGTATGATGTAGCAGCGCTGACTAACACTCCCAGTTTCAAATGCACATGCATACCCCGTAAAGTGAACGGCGAGATGAGCGACGCTGTAGCTCTGTGGTTAGAGCATCGGGCGCGTTATTAGAAGGTCACAGGTTCGGTGCCTATACCAGCGGCAACTTATCTTGTCGTCCACTTTTCTTTCTTCAAATTTACATAACAATTACTACTCATAACATCCCCTATACTTTCCTTGGAATCCTTGTCTGTTAGTTTTCTAATGTTGTATGTAACAAATAAAACACAAGCCCTTAAATCCCCACTTCTTTCCTTCATCTCTAGTCAAGGTTTTGTCTCCTTCATCTGTATGAATGAGGGTTCGATAGTGAAACAATCTAGCCTATAGATTATTAGTTCAAAACTTTGCTCGCCTTCGAGAAAGAGATAAATCGTCTTCTTCAGTGTGGATCATCATCAGCAGCAGCAGCAGAAGCAGCCAGACTACGCCCACTGCAGGGCAAATGCCTGTACCATGCTTCCCCAATTAGCGCAGTCCTGTGCTAACTTGTGCTACGGTATCCCTGCAAATTTCTTAAGCTGCCCACCTGACTTATTACCGTCTGTTGCTGCTCTTCCGTACCCTGGGAATGCATTGTCTTGCCCTAAGAAATAATGACCATCGGTTATTTTTCCTTGTTGTTAAACGTCTTACCAATACCAATTTTTCTTCATTTTGACTGAGATGTCAACCACATACGCTCATTCGCTGACCCACTCTGTTCTGTTCTTGACCCTTAACGCTCCGTCTGCCATTTTCATTTTCGTTGCTCGATATGTGATCTTCACTTACTACTTCCTAGACTTCCAGCGTTTAAATCGACGTGAATGAACTCGCTTGTTCTTGTTATGGAGCGCACAGCTTCAGCGCTGACTTCAGTGCGCTGTTGAGCAGGGCCCACGTGCCAAACTGACGCTGCATTTTCTTCTCGGCAGTCTCCGTAGAACGCGCATTCAAGGACTTGCCGTTGTCGTAGTAAAGCCGCACGTGGTGTTTCCTTTCTTTTTCAGCGGAGTTCCAAAGCGGCTTACGTTTAAGCCAACATTATTTTCGAAAAGTTACAGGCAAGTGAAATTCCTCTCTCTTTGATGTTCAACCAGTTTTTCTATGAATTGTGAGTAAGCGCGACAGACAGGGACGTAGAAGAAAATCGACACGGACAAGCGCTTTGTCCGTGTCGATTTTCTTCTACGTCCCTGTCTGTCGCGCTTACTCACAATTCATGGATGCAAACCAACTAGCCCGCCAACGTGTTTTAGCAGTTTTTCTAAACATGAGCTTTTTCCTGTACGGTAGTGTCGCCTCAGCAAAACGCCCCGGACTGCTGTGCGCTTCCACCTAATGGTGCGCACGGGCGCGACAGTTCTCATGTGTCTGGAAACACTTTCGGCGTAGGCCACATGGTGGTTCTCTCTCTACCTGTGAGGTTCTGAACGCCATACAGTTGCTCTCTCGGCTCCGATCCCCACTGCTGCGTGCCTCGTAATCAGATCATCGTTTTTGAGCATATTGCCTTAGAACGTAAATGAACTGTTGTTCAGCTGATACATGATTCATCATTGCAATAAAAGCATTGTAAAAGGATAGCAAAAAAGATTTCGAAACAATGTGTGCAGCCAACATTAAAAATCTGACCAAAACAAACCAGGATCATTCTATCTAAAACTTTTTTTCTAGACGTCACTTCAGAAATATTAATTATTACTTAAACGTTTAGAAGAGACTGCTGAACAATTTGTTTCAGAAAGGTGAAGAAGCTTAAGGTTATATATTGTGATCAGCAAGCAAAAGCAGGTGATATACCTGTATAAATCGTTGATATTGTAACTGCGGCATGAGAACACGGACGATAATCACGACGGGCAGTATAATTGATATAATTGAGCTTCGACACACATTGCTTCAGGATATCCCAGATAAAATCTTCCTGCAATTTTTATGAAACAAAGGGAGAAAATAAGCTTGCTGTAACGAGGAGTGACACAAAGACTGCACCCGAGAATAATGTCAGAAGAATAGCTCGTGACAAAGACCTACGAAACAGCAGAAATCTGCATGTTCTTGTGCAAAAAAAAAGAGGAAATTATATAGACCATCCGGCTTCACCTAGGTGCTCCCTTTTTGCAGTGCGTGCCCAGGTGCACTAAATTTGTGTTCGCTGTAATATGCCTGCGCTCATCGATGTTATATGCTATACATACTAAAACAGGCACATCGTCTGAAGAGCGGTTTTTTGTTTAAGTAATTTTGACTTAGGCGAAGAAATGTGCGTACTTTTTTTTCGAAACGAAAGATAATAATTTAATCATCTCCAACGGTTTTACGTGCCAAAACCACAATATGATTGTGATACGTATCATAGTGTCATAGTGGAAGGCTCCGGAACGTTCGACCACCTTTTTTGTCATCATGTGCGCCCACATCGCACAGGCAATGGGCCCAGGGTTGCCACTGGTGGCTACTTTGCGCCACATTGGCTACTTCAGTTCCCCGTTTGGCTACTAAAATTGCAGGTGGACGTGTTGGCTACATTTATTGTGATAGCAATTATATGGGCATTCTCTGCCGATTTGTGCCATTGCCTTCTCCGTCCATCTCTA
>JALIZH010031318.1:0-21118 GCA_030522465.1 Rhipicephalus appendiculatus | reverse complement strand
GCACTTGTCTTTTTCAAAGCTGCAACTGATTCCCTTAGCGCTCGTGTGTGTATGATGCGTACCCTCTCCTCCAATCCAAACAAAGGAGGAGAGCCAAATACAGTAATCACTGTACCACAGCAGCGTATGGCTGGCGTTCCAAGATGGCGAAATGTGAACATCAATTTAGTAATGCGCGAGGAAACCGTTCATGTACGCTACACATCGGCGCAAGTTAATAGAAAATTCCCAAGAAATGAAATTTTTGTTCAAGGCTCATCCGCAGAATAATGCGATGATGCAAATGAACTGCCCGGTCTCATATGTTTATTTTCTGTCAAGTTCACTACAGATCACATCATTCTCGACACAGTGAACTCCAATCCAGAGGCATATGAAACGAATTTTTGTTTTCTAGGCGACAATATAACGGGCGCAAGATTTGAAACATCTGCCGTTTGGCTCACGCAACTGGAAAAAAGCAGTTGCGGTATAACAAACATTCCGTCTCGTGCAATGTAAAATGCTATATTTGTTATCACATACACACGAATCTTCGATCGTTTTGCACTGAAGAGGGATTTCTATAGAGATAGGACGTCAATGCGTATGACCCAGTCCTTCACAGCTCTTGGTGTTTCAAATAGACTTCGGAAGCTTCTTGACGAAGAGTTCAGGTGGTGCCGCAGAGTAGCCTGCATAACAGCAGTGTGCCGCCACAATGATTGACAACTCCTGGTGCAGCATTTTTTCTTTCATTCATTACTCATTCCAGGCAAAACTACAGGAGCTCCCACACAACACGAAGGTCGTCTTCACAGACGTAGCCGCCCTGTTGCAGTTCTCCTAAATCCACACACGCGCGTTTAAAGCAAACAGGATCGTTACTTGATGTAGCTGGCTTCTTGCAATATTTTAGATTGCGGTGCGTCTTATGTTCTAGTACGCGTGGTTCTTCCGAAAGCGGGTGTACAACAGTAAGCCGGACCTTGTGTTCGAATGGCCACACAAGGAGATCGTCCAGGTCACCTTTATGCAGCTGCATCCACATGTGAATAGAAACAGATTCTCCATTCCTGTTTAGTTGAACACCAGGTGAGAGTTTGTAACCGCGTAGGTAGACCGGCTCAGGACTAAAAGGAGCTCGGCCATCTTTCTTCGCCTTCTTTTCAAGTGAATTTACTCCTGAAATGAAAAACTCACAACGCGTTACATTTTTCTCAGCATGTTCCATTACTTTCTGCACCTTCTCTAGCAACGCTCTGTTGCTTTCTTTCGCATCTTCTTTCGCAGTTTCAATGGCAGCCTCAACTTGTGCAAGCTGTTCCACGCTTCGAATTTGTTCTCTGTTAAGCGCTTCCTGTAGTTTGCTCATCTCGTTCGCTATAGGCTGTATTACAGCGGTGATTTGTCCTATAGATGCAACATCCTCTCTCATCGTTTCTTTTACAGAGTTAATACTTTGGGAGATCTCGCATACACTGTCATGAAGAGCGCGATTATCACTTAATGCTCGCTCCAGATGTGCCTTCATTTCATCGGCCCGCTCTTGCACTACTGCCGTAATGTTTTTTGGCACTTCTGTTTCAAGACCGTCGCTCGAGTGCTCCTCGCACTCTGTTGCTTGAGCTGCTGTGAGGGGGGCGACATGAAGACCTGAGATGCTCGCACATGTCACTGCACAGAACCATCGCCGAGCATCTTGGGCACGGTGTGCAGTGGTATTCACATTCTTGGTGGAAGTGCTTGGAAACTTCTGAGGCAGCCATCATGAGTGCGCAACCACGTCCTTGGTTCCAGCATTTCACCTGCACGAGCGAAAAAGTATTCGCTGCTTGAGGATACAAAATACGTACGTTACACCGTAAAATAAAATTTGTCTAATTTGTCTATATAAAATTGCATATACGCACACTGTACAGCTATATGACGAAAAACACTGCAGACGTGCCAGAGCGGTGGCAGTTGAGTGAGAAATCTTCAGTAAAATAGTGGGATGTATTTGGTGCTTTATAACCCCTCACAATAGTATATCATTCCACAAGAACTGTGTCTAAATGTCTAAAGATACACCTTCAAGTAATAAAATATGTATATAACAAGTTGCGTATAACACAATGCGTTTTCTCAGAATATCAGTGAAAACATACGGCTTAACATAAGATCGTTGTCGATCTTCCCAACCGGCGATTAACAATAATGTAGAACAAATTTCGCCGAACGCTCACTGCTTGTTCATAAACAAAATACTTCCAATATTTTGTTTAGTGGACATATTTTTAGATCTCGAACATATTTATAATAAAATTCATTTTTTTGTGTGGTGCACCCCTAAAGATTACAAGGTTAAAACGTTTACTCGTCCCTATGGAAGATTATCAAGGTTTAATAGTCTAATGAAGTGTTCCCACGAAGACTTGCAATGTATACTGTTTGCTGAAAATTTATTTACTTGAAAATTTATGCACAATCCACGATCAAAAACACTGAAATTTTGCAATATAGCCAGTTGGCCTTTGTTTAGGTGATAATAGAGCTCTGCATTTTTCCCTTTATTATGCAGCGAAAACGAGTAATTCTAAGGAATACTATAACTATAATTTCGGTCCAAATATATTAGAACCGAAAGCATGAAAAAGTTCAGGACCCATTGCTCTATCGGTAAAATGGGGGGTGAAAATCTCGGCGGGTGCGTGCCTGACGTAATTCTTTCTTTCTATCTCATTGCGCAATGCCCCCCTCCTAACTATTACCATTCTAAATTCAGGAATTGCAGCAGTATTCACGTGTGTAGAAGCCCAGTGCTTCAATTGCTACAGGCAACAGCGACGGTCCTACGTTCGTGTCCAAGCGACAATGAAATGTGGCAGCGTGAAATGACTAGTCAGCTCGATAAAAGTTTAGATTGGCGAATCAGAAAACGGCCGAGCGCCGTCAAATCCACGATCGAGCGAGCATCAGTTATTGGGAAACAGTGCATACAAATGCGCATGTCACCGGCGCACGTTCGATGGCCTCTATTGTGTTCACCCGCAATTCTGTACCCTCGCCGGCGCAGTTTTTCTTTTGCTATCACGCTTACAAAACCAGTTTGCGAGACAATACAAGCTCCGCTTGAAACTTCACACCGAATGTATTTTGGGAGCTGTCTAAGTGATGCGTAAGCTTTGAGCTTTACTGTATGTACCAGCCGTCTCTGTTGGAACGCCATTTTAAATGCGAATGCATTTCATAGTCGGGCTATGTCAGGCATCCGGCGTTGGCGTTGTCCGCGGAGGAGGAGCAGGAGGATAGGTTGAGGAGGTGTGCGCGCCGGCAGGTGTTAGATGTGAAGCATCTTATGGCGAAGCTTAATCCGGTGGTGGTGGTGTGCGGCGTGACCACCCTTACTGCGCATGCGCAAACCCTTTCAAAAAAAAATAAAAATAAAAAAACCTCCTCTCTCCCTCCTCTAGGCATCCCTCCCCACGGCAACCACACCCTCACTGCGCATGCGCCTCCCCTCCTCTCTCCCCCTGCTACGCTCCCCCTCTCTTCTCTAGGCATCTCTGCCCGCAGCGTTCACACTCCCACTGCGCATGCGCGCCCCCCCCTCTCTCTATCCTCTCCTACGCTCCCCCCCCTCTCCCTCTCTCGCCTCGCGACGCCGACACAGGCAGCGTCTGCTAGCGAGTTTCTTGGTTGAAAAAACCGACTGCTCGCGCTGCACAACCGTTCACTGGCCACCCCGTATATATGGCAATGAATCTTGACCTCCAAGGTGGTGCCGGTGGGAGGTTTCTCCTGTGCGTTGTTGAACAATAAAAATTCGCAGCGTGCGCGTTAACTAAAAGCGGACTGCGGCGGAGCTCGGCGGAGCTATATCTGAAAAAAAAATTTAAAAAATAAATAAAAAAAAATTAAAAAAAACAAGAAAAAGAAAAAGAAAAAAGGCTCTGCGCAGTGCCCCCCGACCGGGCTGCAGAAATTAGGCGCCTTTTCCTTCTTCGAACCACAACCACCATATATAATTGGAGTGAAGCACGCGCGAAATGCATTCGCATTTCCTCACGATTCTCTTCGGGGAGGTGGGGGGCATTTTTTGGGCACCATGGGCATGGTATGCTTCATCTCTCTAGCAGTCGTCAGCATCTCGTACGCTGTCCCATGAAACCACTGCAACGCTTCTCAGGCATAACAATTTCACAAAGTTTAAATTTTTCTGTTTACAATCCACCCTCTCGGCTTTACATTGTGTCTTCCAAATGGCTTTTATTCCACTTCCACGATACTAGACGCAGCCATCAATGTAGTGTTACCTTGTTACGCTTCTTTCCCACTGCGGGAAAACGCATTCATATAGGTCACATATGTTCATATCTTACAAACATGCATGCGTAGCGTTGAACACACTCCAACGGAGCCAGAGGGCTCGGGTTCGTACGCAAGAACGGGAGTGAAAATTTTTCATTAATTTCTTTATAGCGGCGATCGTCTTATGTGACCACGTTATACCCGCAAACTCCTTAGTTTAATGTAACTACCTAACTTTCTGTTTCCCTCTCGCGCGCTTGCCTTCTATTGGAATCCACTATGCTACTCCAGCAAGCCTCTGTTACGGTCGATCACTGGTTACGGTGCTCGGCTGCTGAATCGAATATCGCGAGTTCGATCCCGGCTGCGGCGGTCGCATTTTGATGGAGGCGAAATGGTAGAGGCCCGTGTACATTGCGATGTCAATGCATGTTAAAGAACACCAGATAGTCAAAGTTTCCGGAGCCCTCCACTACAGCGTCGCTCATAATCATATCGTGGTTTTGGGGCGTAAAAGCTAAAGTGTTATTATTACTCCAGAAAGCCAGACCCGGGTTGATTGGCGAAACATGGAACAGGCCTTTGCCCTGCAGTGGACGAAGTCAGGCTGATGATGATGATAATATATTATATGACAGACAGAGAGATGGACGGACGGACACTTTTTTTTATGAGTCAGTGGAGAAATGCTCCCGCCTTTAAAAGACCGCACACAAGAGTGTGTGACGAGAGCTACTGAGAGGTAATGATACCAATGTCACGACCTACCTGTCGTGGATGTCGTTACATACATATGAAGGTGCCATCGTGATTACCTAGGGGTGGCTTCGTTACACAGCAGTGTGCACCACATGAAGTGCGTGTACCACAAACACGGATGACAGATCCCGACATGAAGGTTTATGAAGTGCATGTGACCTCTACCATCACAAGACTGAATCAAATAACATAATCCATGAGTCTTGAAGTCATCATATTCGCTTGATTTACACGGTATAGTCGTATACCACGAAGGGCATGGCGGCATGACAAACAGATGACAAGAAATGTCATGTCATGAATGGTATGACATGCATCTCATTGTTGGCATGACATGACCTACATAAATAACAGGAATTGTAGCCGTCCAACTAGTACACACGCTTCCATTTGCATGACGTACATGAAACGTATTCCGTGAGATGGACCATATCTACTCTTATAAAACCATCAACACAGCAGGAGCCACTTCTAGCTATTGTCGTGTAGGCCGATTCCTAATTGCAAAGTGTAGGCGTACTGCTGAGCAACACTGCATAACGTTGCTCAATTACTGTATAGTGTTGGCCGTGCTTGTAATATTGGCTGCTGGTGGCTAATGGTTGGCTGATGTTCACTAGTGTGTTCTTAGTTTGGCTGGCGGTCTTGAACTGGTGGCTAACGTTGGCTATAACTTAGCATAACGTCAAATAACGGTCAGGTAATGGTTTCCTGTTTTAATGTTCGTAGTGTGATTTTCTTGTGCTGGAAAGCGCCGACTAGTGCTCGCTAATCTTCACTGTGATGGCGAGGTGTTTCTCCAAGTTGGCTAGCACTGGCGAACATTGGGTAAATATTGGCCTGTACTTGGTAGCATTGGATGCTTGTTGGCTAGCACTAGGCAAAGTTGGCTCTCAGTAAGTGTTGGCTATTGGTATTTAATATCAGCTACCACTGCATAACTTTTGTTCTTCGCCAGTGTGTCCTAACACTGGACAATGTTGACTGTCATTGATTGTTAGTTGGTGCGCCCTAATCTTCGCTAGCTCTGGCTAATGTTCGTTGACAATCAATTACTGTTGCGAAATATTGGCCAAAGACCCTTAGTGCTACCTTTCCGCCCATGAAACAATGTAATGAATGCTGCTTATGTACTACTGTGCCTGCAACTGAAAATCTAACGTAGGTGCACCCGACCAGAACGCTCTAACGAACGCTCCTCACCATATGTACACGTCAGCGTGCTCTAGCTTCCACCTCTCCCCGGTTAAAGGGATGTCTGCCATGGAACGTTCCTGCCGACGGTACGTCGGACTACAAACTGCAGTTTGGTTGTCACAGTGTATTCGACGTGCCTCGCCTGCCCGCGTCAAGCACCCAACCGCGCAGTTTCTATAAACACATTCATCGGCTTCGTGACGCTTTGTTCACAGCCAAAGGATGTGGCGTAAAAAGGACCACGCTGAGATGTTCACATACACTGATTCCCACAGTGCGTGATACGCGCTTGGTAGTCGACGAGCAAAACGCGTGATTGGCAGCAGACCTCTAAGGTATGCGACAGCGTATATTTTCATCGACCAGTTTGTCGCAGTGAACTCTGTTCGTGAGAATATTACTTCCCCAGTGTAATAAAGAGATAGTTTCGACGAAGATGTGACGCAATAATAGGGACATGAATGCTTACTACAACTTCATAAAGTAAGTTACGTTTTCTTTTTTTTTATGGTGTCCCGCGTAAACACGCAGTTATCAAAATATGTCCCTGCTTTGCTACAAACGCTTGCGGCCGCAACGCTGAGGTGATGAAGAGCGGACCACAAGAGAAAAGGAATGAAGAGATAGCACCACCTGCACCACAAGATGCGGGCGAAGACAGCGCACGTTTAGAGACTAAGCACTTCCTCTCTGCGGCTTATTGCCCACCGTCGAATTAATGCAAGTTGGAAAGCGCGGGCCTTTTTTGCACTCCGCTACGCGCATGCCGCACCAGCATAATGTATGATATTTTAATGGGATAGCAGTTATATGGATACTCTCGACGAGTTTTTGCCGTGGGTGTCAAACATAAAGTCCAAATTGATAACACTGCCCCACGCATCGTATGTCCTACCAGCGAGTAAAAGCGCACGAGCGCCGGTGACGAACTCGTCTGAAGAAGAGATGAAACGAGCCGGTCATCTCCGTCACACGGAGGGCGCATGCGATAACATCACCCCGCGTGCGACGCCTGCCGTCGGTTTCTCGACAAACACAGACGAAATGTCACGCCCCTCTTTCATCAGGCGAAGGAGCATGAAGGAAGCCGTGGAAAGAGGGGTAGGTTGCGTCGCTCAAGCAGCGACTGCAAACGTTGATCGAGAGGGCGCGGTCGAGAGCGTTATCTCGACAGGCGTAAGCAGACGAGCTGTATAGCTTTTTAGGAGCTATGCACTCACCGCTTCGCCTTGAGACAACACGCAACACGGAAACGTCTTCGCTCCCTGGAGCAGCCGTATACCTTTACACCAGTGTTTTGTTGAGTTACGCGAGATCGAATCTAAAAGAGTTAGCTGCTTGCCTTACTTCGTATAACATTACAATATGTTGCTATCGCACTCATTGCTTCGCCCTTACGGCGAAACTGATTTTTTTTGTCGAACGCGGAAACCATTGTACGAATGCCATCACGAGCGCCTTCATGTATACTTTGCAGCTCATCCGAAACAAACCAAAGAAGGGAAAACAGCGCTGAAATTTAGACGGACACAAAGGAAGACAGACGACGACAGGCGCTGACTTACAACTGATCTTTATTTTGCATTGTTGACACATTTATACTATGGCAGTCAAAACACACGTGACTACCACCAATGTGCTATTAGCCCTCTCACATTACCACTTGTAAGTCGGCACCTGTCATCGTCTGCCTTCCTTTGCGTCCGTCGAAATTTCAGCGCTGTTTTCCCTTCTTTGCACAATGAAACAACTTGCCCAAGACTTAACCCTAGCGAAACAGGCGAATGACTGCAGCGCCTTTTGGTGACAAAGCCCCGGAACTCTGAAAAGAAAAGCACAGCATCAGAAAGTGCTCTTCACTATGCTAACTGGCAGAGAGTCCGCTCATGCTTAACTCACGCAAAGCCAGCCCAGTTCTTGTGTCATTCTCAGTGGAAGTGGAATGGCATACTGACATGCTTGTGAATCTTCGAACAATCATTATGAGCAAAATCGACAAAAGGTGTAACAGCAGTGGCCATTGAGCGGTGATTGGTTCAGGCAGCAACAACCTATTACAGCGAAAGCTGTCATGAGATCACAACAAGGGTGCCGTAGTTGTCCGCCGCCACCGCCGCCACCACCGATGTCCGTAACCGCTATGGCAAGAAATAAGAAAACAACGATAAGAAAACATATCCAGGATGGAATGTGGTTCGAACCTGGCTCCGCTTCGTGCCAACCCAGTATTCCATCACTGAGCCATGCCGGTTTTTTTTCTTTATTTCCGGTTGGACGTCACACACATGGGGACAAGATAATTATATTACAATACACCAGAAACGTATAAAACATGAATGACACAACAAAAAAAGACACAGAAACGTTACCACGGCCTTCAAGCACTGATAAATAAAGTTGTGACTTAAAATTCCTTCATATTAAGCAGGGCTTCTACCTTTCCCAACCATGAAGGAACACATTCATTTGTTTTTTCTACCTCGATAAACTTTTGTATGCTTTCTTTAAAATACTGTCTTGCTGGTCTCCTGTCAGGGTCACAGTAAAATCCAGCCATTCGAGAGCGCCATATACTGTGCAAGGCAGTCATCATGATTAAGTCAAATGGTAATCCGTCCTCATTCTCTATCGCTAAATACCCGATTCCATGAGGGTCTAACGGAAACTCTTTTTTATAGTCCTTTGCAAAACATCTCAAAAGTATACCCCCTTTCAACAGTGTAGAAAAACGTGGTCAATTGTTTCCGGTTGGTTACAGATTAGACAGTCGGATCCCCACGGCATAAAAAAACCTCTTTCCTCTAGAAAGGCTCTTACTGGAAGTGTGCCGGTGTGTAATTTAAAGAAGAATGTTTTTGCACTTAGAGATACGTGCATTTTTTAACGCGTTTAAGTACATTCTGTGCTCGAGACTCCTGCGCACAAAAACCCCATACAAGCGTTACCTCGGAAAGTAACCGCGTTAACATACGCAATATAACGCAGTAGAAGATTAAAATAACAACCAGGCGTCACAGAATGCAAATTGTGTGACGAGGCATCACAGATTATCAATTCCATTACGAGTAGGTCGTTGAATGCTGCCAACACATTACGGAGGGCTCCGCCATAATTCTTCATCGTCATTAGCCACCGAATCAATTAATGGAGTAGTGGGTATCTTGCAAGGGTACTTGTATTAGTAGCCCCAACAGAGTTTGAAACGGGTTTTAGAAATGACGCTCATCCAGCTTTCGCTGTGACTGTGCTGCGCTTTCGCGCAGACTGGGCGTTTTTTTTTTAATGGTTCCGAATTAAAACCCCATCAATCTCCGTTTCTCCGACCATTTGTTATTACAAAAATGTTTTGATATATGTGGTGTACAAATAGAATTGCCTTTTAGTTTAGTCTTATTATGATGTCTCTCTGAACACCTTCTTAAAAAAAAAAAAGACCACAGCCTGTTGTCGACACAAGAGGCCACACAAACAAGGTGCGTTAACTTTCATAAGTGGTTTTCTTGTATGCGTGCAAGTCTAATAGGTAATCATTGATGACATCAAGATGGCGACGCCCCCTCGTTACTGGGCAGTGAACAAGTCAACCCAGCCAAGTGGTGCTCCGCCATCTGAGGCCCCAACAAGGGGGGATCAGCTTTGGGCCGTCCAGAGAGCCCACGATGCGGCGGTCAGGCTTAGCCTGCCCGTCTCAACGTGAGAGAAGCCCGCTGCGCGCTAGTCGCGTCTTTCAGGACTATAATAAAGTTCCACCATTCATCCATCAAGATGGTATTTCGGTTTTTCTTATCCAGTACCTCTGAAAATTTGCTGGATATGTCGTTCAAGGCGAAGGTGAGCAGTGTTAAGCTCATAAATACAAGCGAGGAAGGACGGTAGCGAAGGAGTGAAGAACACGAGCGTTGCTTTCTTTTTGTTTTGTTTTTACGCTTTCTGGGTCGCTCGCTTCCTCAGTCATTCCCTGATTTTACTTGCGCGCTTCAGCGCTTCATGCTGCTAATCTTCAACATGAACGTAAAGCAACTCATTCGCATTGCTATTATTCTGTCGTTCACTCACTTCCAAACGGGAGCAGTGATTACGCAGTCAGTATTATCTCAGTCTTGTAGCTCTCGTTATATACAATCGCTTCAGCCACATAGCTATTTGTCTTACAAAAACAAGTTTGTGCTCCTCGGAAATTACTTCCGTGCTATTTCAAGGGACCCTGCAACCCTTTTTGAGCATGGTTAGAAAACGCTGCCGATTGGTAGTCCGGGTTCCTGAGAGCGCGCGAGCCAAATATTGTAGCACAGCGCGCAGCCTGCAATCTATAAGCAGAGTCATTCAATATTTCTTATGGTCACGAAACTTCGCCGTCACTCTATGGGCGAGCTTCATACGCTGCTCGAAAATGCCGCAACGCGGCGCCGCTGCGCCACAGAGGCGATCGTCCGCGTATTAAAATGCTCGCGCTGTAGAAAAAAGAAGTGGTTTAATAAAGGATGGGGGCTCGTAGAGAAAAGAAGAAGACGATGAGGTTCGAATGGGCCCTCTGTGTCTGCGTCAGTCTCGCGTTTTTAACATTATTTTGGTGCCGAAAACCCCGTGCGGACACGTCTTACTCTCTTCGCATGCATCGAGGGGCTTTCTAATCTGCCACTACCAGTGAGGAACGATAAACGCCGACGCGGAGATTGACTCCAGGGCAAGCCAGCTGCGAGATCGCACCTAACTTCGACGAATGGATCGACTGAAGGCCAAGCGAGCGTCCCGTCGAGCACAGAATACCAAGGTCATTCAGGAAGCCAGATCTCTTCTGAGTACGCCCGATGTTGACATTACCAAGCTCAAAGGTATGCGTAATCGTCTTTCTTCAAGTAACGTCAGGCTATCGAAGATCGATGACGAGATCGAGGAACACCTACCGGTGGATGTGTTAGGATTCGAATATGTGACTGCTGCCGAGTACAACGACGAGGCAATCAGCATGCTTGCCGAATTAACTTGTCGGATCGAGGCGCTGGAAAGAGCCGAGAGAGATCGTGCTGCTACTTCGCAAACGCCACCTGTGCAGCCTAACGTCCTCGAGAACGCTGTTCTACCGCGCAGTTTCTCGCGACCTAATCTTCCCAAGGTCGATATGCCAATGTTTAAGGGAGACATAAATCAGTGGACTGGATTCTGGGAACAGTTCGAGCAGACAGTTCACCTAAATAACACCGTCTCGTCCACAACGAAGTTTTTTTACCTGCGGTGATATCTTGCCGGAGAAGCAGCGGTGGCCATAGCAGGACTGCCAACATCTGAGTCTTGTTACAACGACGCTATCGATATCCTCAAGGAACGCTTTGGTGACAGAAACCGAATCGAGCAGCATCACCTAGCCGCTCTAAGGAATCTTGGACACGTTAAGCAAGGCACTGACGTGCGAGGTTTGAGACGATTGTACGATGCTACGTAGCTGCACATTCGTTGTCTGAATTCTCTCAACGTGCCTACTCTAAGCTTCTCCGCCATGCTTATCGACATACTGCAAAAGGCTCTACCGTACGACATCATTCTTGCGTTTACTAGAGAGCAACGAGCTAAAGTATTGAGGAGTGACTCATCAGACGGCGCTCAAGCTGTATCTGCATCAGCTTCAGCAGCGGCTTCCTGAGATGCCAAGTTAAAAGAACTACTGGCATTCATTCGTGTCGAGTTGGAAAGTCGTGAGCAATGCATGACGCCTAGCGAAAAACGTTCTGAACGACCTGAAACGACAGTAAAAGGTGCCACAGCTTCTGTTTTGCACAATTCATTTGTAAAGAAAGCGGACTGCTTCTTCTGCCGCTCGAAGAAGCATGGCACGCGTGCTTGTGACAGCGACCTGTCTCTTGCTTCCAAGAAGGAGAAACTTTCCAAGGACAACAGATGTTTTCGCTGCACGTCTAAGGGTCACCAGGCACGAGCCTGTCCAGTTAAGCTAACGTGCTCATCTTGCCATGGAAGACATGCAACAAGCATGTGCGATCCATCGTACTGCAAATCGCGGGGCAATGCAGGTGCAACAGGCAGCTACAGAGCAGTATTCGTTTCCCCCGAAACAGCAGTGTCAAACTCCACAGAGTTACCGTGCAGTGGGCAGAGAGTAAACCACAAGCATAACGAAGTATATCTGCAGACCTTTCGTGCCTTGATCGTCCACAACAACAAGCACCACTGTGTCAGAGGCATTCTGGATGGTGGAAGCCAGAGGTCCTTCATCAAAGAAGAAGTAGCCATCAAGATGAATCTCAAGGTCGTAGGAGAGACAAGGATATCGTTTAACACGTTCGGCAGCACATCACCTACTAGAACGGAACGTCGGAAAATAGTTGAGGTACCTTTACGCAGTCAACAAGGCACCCGGCTTTACCTTATACAAGCTATTGTCGTTCCGGTGATATGCCACGACATCGCTGCACCATCAGCTGACAGCCATTTTGTACAACAGCTGCGTTTGGAAAGCAAGTTCCTGGCTGACGACCATATGATCGTGCACGTCGATGAAGAGCCAGAACTTAGTGTTCTGATCGGATCGGACTATCTGTGGAACATCCTGACTGGTGAAGTCATTCGCAGCACGGAAGTTCAAGGGCTCACAGCCGTCAACACTTGCTTCGGATGGACGCTGCAAGGACCGATTCGTCAGAGAGGCTTTCTCGATCACAGCACTAACTTGATGGTTTATGTTATGCGAGTGGACATCAGCGAAGCTGAAGATCAAAGAACTTCGCAAATTTTACGATCTTTCTGGGAGCTGGAAACAATGGGCATTGATGACGTTTATGATTCGTCGACAAGCAAGACCCTGGATCACTTTCGAAAGACCAGCCGAAAGTCCAACGGCAGATAAGTCAACCGTCTAGAGAAGCTGGTGAACAGACTATTACGACAAGGATTGCTGGACCACTACGATACAGTCATTCGACAGTATATGTTGCACGGTCACGCTGAAGTTGTGCCCAAGGATGTTCGTGATCACCATCCGGTTTACTACATGCCACACCGGGAGGTCATCAAAGAAGAGTCGCTTATCACCAAACTCAGGGTTGTGTTCGATGCATCGTCCCATGGCTCAGGGCTACTCTCACTCAACGACTGTCTGGAAAAGGGAGCCAATCTAAATCCAGAGCTTCTGCGCGTGCTACTTCGTTTTCGATTGTTCTTAATCGCCCTGAACTCGGACATCGAAAAAGCGTTCCTGCAGATTGAAATACAAGAGCCAGACAGAGACGCCTTCCGATTTCTTTGGTTCGATAAGGTACCCAAAGACAAGAACGCTAATGTGGTCGAATGGCGCATGACGCGCGTGCCTTTTGGGTCAACGTCAAGCCCATTTCTGCTGATGGCTACTATCCATAACCATCTAGACAACGCTGGTCCTGAAGACGAGACGCTAGCGGCGAATCTGAAGAAGTCATTTTATGTTGATGATATGCTCATTGGAGCGGATACGTTCAAAGAAGCCCTTGAAGTTTACGAAAGAACGAAGGCAATCATGAATGACGCTGGGATGAATCTTCGAAAATGGAGAACCAATGACAGCACACTGCAAGAAGTTTTTCTGAAGAAAGAAAAGCCGATAGATGGAGACATTAACGACATTACGGCTGTATTGGGCATGCAGTGGAATACAAATGGCGACAGTTTTGAATTTACTATCAAGTCAGTAATGGAATACTTGACGTCCAGAACGGCAAATACAAAACGGCATCTATAGAAAACGGCATCCAGGATCTATGACCCACTTGGAGTACTCTCACCCTTCACAGTAACAGCCAAGCTTCTATTTCAACAATTGTGGGTTCGGAAAGTTGCATGGGACGAAGAGTTACGGAAAGAAATTGGCACACCTTGGAATAAATGGTGCACGGACGTCCTGCAGCTTGGCTCGATTAGAATTCCGCGCTGCGTAAGAAGCAGTCTTCTAGGAGTCATGGATACGGCGGAACTTCCCCATTTTTTGTGGATGCTAGTTTGAAAGCATGCCGTGCATGTGCTTATCTCAAGGCAACCAACCTACGAGGCGAGTCTACTACTACGCTCACAGCAGCAAAATGTAGAGTTGCACCGATGAAATCGCTCACATTGCCGAAGTTGGAGTTGATGGGCGCAGTTACCGGAGCAAGGCTACTGAAGTACATCCGATCTGCGTGGGATTTCCGACAGTTTCATTGTACGATGTGAACCGACTCTACTATTGTACTGAGCTGGATCCGAGGAAGCGGGGACAAACTGAACCAGTTCACCAAAAACAGAGTCAAGGAAATTTCAAGTGTAACAGTCCCAGAAGAATGGCGTTACTGTCCTGGACCAGAGAATCCCACAGACCTGATCACACGCGGCATGTCTGCAAAGTCTCTTTTGGAAAGCCGCGTCTGGTGGAACGGTCCAGAATGGCTCCCGCGAATGAGTTCCGAATGGCCTACAGAACCCATCAATGATAAGAGGAAAATGTAGACTTTGAAACTGAGCCTACAGTGTCTAATGCACTCATTCAGGCCAAAAGGAAAGATGACACGTTCATCGATCTGACGATATTCAATGACCTACAAAAGTTACTGCGCGTCACTGCGCTTGTATTACGCTTTGTTGAAAAGTGCCGACATGCGCAAAACACCGCTCAAGGCAAGATTTCCGCAACAGAAGTTGGGAACGCCGAAGAATTATGGATACCTCGAGTACAGAAAGAAGTGTTCAAAGAGGATATTTGCTAATTGTCGCGCGGAAAAGACGCTAACAAGGATTCCGCGCTGAGAGATCTACATCCATTCTTTGGTCCCAAAGGAGAACTTCGACTTGGCGGAAGGCTTCAAGAGTTGGACGGTACTTACCAAGAGAAGCATCCCGTCATTCTGCCATGTAAACATGAGTTTACGCGATTAATTGTGACAGATGCACACTGCTGTGTTTTACATGGTAATGTCTCCAGTACAATGATGCAAGTGCGACAACGATTTTGGGTGATAAAAGCAAGGCAAGAGGCCAAGAAAGTCAACGCCTGTTTTCTGTGCAAAATATACAATGCAAAACCTACTGATGTCAAGTATGCGCCTATACCCATAGAAAGACTAGGAATGTCTCGACCGTTCGAAGTGGTAGGCGTAGATTTTGCAGGCCCGCTTTATGTCAAGCAAAGGTAGACTGAGTGTGGCGCCGCGAAGTCTTTCGTAGTGCTTTTCACTTGTGCGAGTACCAGAGCGGTACACCTCGAACTGACAAGTGGCCTGTCATCAGCAGTTTCCCTCCTTGTGTTTCGCAGATTTTTATCACGCAGAGGAGTTCCTATTACTATTTACTCTGACAACGCCCTGGCATTCAAGAGAGCATCGCGAGACTTGCAAAAAAATTTGGAGCGTCATGAGTGGATCCCTCTTTTCCACTTTCCTTGCTTCCCATCGCATCGAATGGAAGTTCATTGTACCTAGTGCACCATGGTGGGGAGGATGGTGGGAGAGACTGATACGGTCAGTGAAGTCAGCTCTTCGCAAGACAGTCGGAAAACAAACGCTCGATAGCGAACAGCTAACAACACTGCTGGTGGAAGTGGAGGCCGTAATGAATTCGAGGCCACTGACTTATACATATACGGACGCAAGAGAACCTGCTCCAATCTGTCCAGACAATTTTTTAGTCGGAAAATATCTGTTGGCTGAACCGGTGGACGGCGGTGAGGAATACCAGAGCCAAATGTTGCAGACAAGCCAGGAAGACCTACTTAAAAGACTACGACATAGGAACAAGCTGCTCAAGCACCTGTGGCTACGTTGTAAGAAAGAATATCTACTTGAGCTTCGTTCGCTTCATCACTACCCAACAGCGACAGATAAAGGCTTAAAGGTGAACGACAAAGTGATCGTCGAGGAACCCAACGCCTCGCGATGTGTTTGGCCACTCGGAAGAATAATGGAAGTATATCCTGTACGTGACGGACTGGTACGAGCATGCCGAGTTCAGACTCAAGGCGGGAAGATTACCAGGCCTGTGCAAAAATTGTACCCACTAGAAATATAATCAGATTCGGCGGGCCGGGAGAATGTAGAAAAAGAAGTGGTTTAATAAAGGATGGGGGGCTCGTAGAGAAAAGAAGAAGACGATGAGGTTCGAATGGGCCATCTGTGTCTGCGTCAGTCTCTCGCGTTTTTAACACGCGCAGTGCGATACAAGCTGCTGGATATGATGTGTTTAAGTTAACGTTGTCTCAGGACGAGGATGCCTAACACGTGCTGCGTGCTGGGGTGCCATTCCGGATACAAGGGAACCAAGAGGATGTCGTTGTTCTCTTTACCATCAGAAAAGTAGCAGCACGAGAAATGGAAGCGGGCCATACCCAGGTAGCACACATGGTCTAGAAAACGTTTTTTTAAGGATAAATGGGATAAACTGGATTCTAAACTATTGTCGACGTTTTAAAAACGTTACAGAAAAGTCAATTATATCTGTTTTTTGGGAACGTCTAGAAAACGCACTTTTTAAGACCATTTTTGTCTCCAACGTTTTGTGAAGAGATATTTCAAGGCGTTTTTCTGATTCTAAACCATTTTCGACGTTCTAAAAACGTCACAGAAAAAGCCGTATTAAATCTCTTTTTTGTTGTGGCTAGAACACACTCTTCAATACTTTGCAACGTCTTGTAAAGGGATATTTCAAGATCTTTGTCTGATCCTAAACCATTTTGGACGTTTTAAAAAGGTCACAGAAAAGCCGTCTAGAAAACACACTTTGTAAGACCTTTTCTCGCCGAGCAGCAGAGAGCGCGCCATTTGGTCGCTGCATGCACGGGCATGCACAAACCGCCGAGAATTGAAATTTCAACTGGAGCCTGCGTACGCCATCTCTCATTGCTCTAAAGAAAGTAACGCGCAAAAGGATAAAGGCAGTGTCGACATTGCATCAGCATTGATGAAGACTTCAAAGTTCGTTACCCAGTAAACTTTAACCAATTTACCCACTGCAATAGCCGTCTAACTTCCTCACAAAAGTCTGAGCACTGATTGTATCCATCCGCGCGACTGGCTGTTGCTTCTGCAATGTCAGTTAAGCTCGTCGATTTCGCATGTTTGGTCGCACTCGCCGGTCGAGCCCTCTGTTGATTTTTTCGTGCTTGTGTCGTGATTCATGGCGGCTATGAACGCAGCTGTGAAGAAACTGTACTTCGCTGCGTGTGAAACTTGTGGACCCGAATTCCAGTATGTCTCTGTGGAGCCACTGAGTGACGGTTAGGCCTTGTCCCGTAAGATTCCCGGCGGAAAATGCACTCATCAGCTTGCGCGCGGGACGCTATCGCAACTTCATTTCTTCCATGCTCGAGAGACGGACGTGGTTACGTGTACTGCGATTAGTTTTCTTTGGATTTGCGGATTCCCTAAACCACGGGCTTCTGTACTTTTTGAAGGTAGGTTCATTTTTATTTCATTTGAGCTCAGTGTATGAGAACCACGACAAATAAAAAAAATGCCCCCACCTCCCCGAAGGGAATCGTGAGGAAATGCGAATGCATTTCTTGCGTGTCGAGATTTCGCCTTCACCGACTTCTGCCATCGCCTTGAGAGGCGCCCAGCCAGCGAACGGTCGAGAGTGAGGCGCGAGCGGACGGGAGAGTGGGGCGCAGGGAGGAGAGAGAGCGAACGGCGAGAGAAGGAGCGGCGAAGCACTGCACCTACCCTCTCCTACACTCTCTCGCACCACATGCTCCGGTTGCTAGGGGCGAGGGATAAGCGCGCGCGCCCGCAGCTGTTGCTATGGGAGAGGGAGTGAGAGCGACGGACACCGCCGCGGACAACGCCGCCTGACATCGCCCGACTAAGAAATGCATTCGCATTTAAAAGCGTGTTGCGAACATTGCATCACGGGCTGCATGCGCTATATGTTTCAGCAGTACCTGAGTGCGGAATTTATTCAGCATACGTGATAAAAAGCTGTCCAAACGTAAATGCAGGCCATGGTTTCCGTTGACGTTCGAACGAACATGAGCGGAAACTGTATTTATATCAGCCTAATTTCAGTAAAATGTCTATGTTTTCTCTTGGCCGTTTGATGAGGTAGTTTCAAGATATAGATTAAGTTAAGCTACGTCTGCCGTGTAATAGGCAGTTTCAGAATAGGGTACGTAAAGATAGCGTTCGTTTGGCACGGATGCATTTCCGCCACTTAACGTGCGTACGCAAGATGATGGCATACGATGTGTGCGCAGTGGCCAATTTTACAATAGGGTACGCAAAGATAGCGTTTGTTGTGTATGTAGCGTGTAGCGTATGCCCAGTGGCGACGAACGCTAATGAAATGCTTTGCGCACCGAATTCTGAAACTGCAGAGAAGTTACGGCGTGTGCCATCTGCTTTATTGTGTCACTGAAGTTTGTAGATAAGAGAATATTTGCAGCGACAGCGTACAAGTTCATGGTTTCTTCCCCAGTAATATTTCTTTGTAACGACAGCCTGGGCGCACTTTTCTGTTGCGAATTTCTGAGGGCATGTGCAGAGTCAAAGACGCGTTTCATGGGGAGAAGTCCGGCATTTTTTCTCAATGCTGTGATTTCTCAGTGCTGCCTTGAATATCTCGATATGCTTTCGGACTTGTGATTTATATGTTTTCCCTTCAGTGTTAACCTCCTGTTTTCTCTGTAAAGCTCGCCTTTCTTAGCAGAACCAAAATGTTCTCTTGCGCGTCCCTTGTGCCTGGTTAAATATAGCATGCTCGCTCTCCGTCGCGGTACGGTGTTATTGAGTTTTCAACTTTTTACACCATCCGATTTTAGGTATTACAGCATATAATGAAATTATATTTTCTCCTATTTATTGCAGGTGGTACTTGCCCTAGATGTTGTAAGGATGACAGCGCCACTGAGGCGCGGGCGCGGGCGCGCGCTCAGCTACTGCGAGAAAGGGGAAAACGAGGCAGAGGAAGAACAGCCGGCCCGCAGCAAGGGTGTTGTCTCTGTGTCTATTTTATTCTTGACAATGGCGCAGTCGTCGAAAGGCTTTGGCAAACCCCAACTCCTAGCTTGAGACAACGCGTCTTCCCGAAGAACGCCGTCACGCTTCCTCAGTGATGAAACCCGCAAGTCGACCGCCGCCGCAAGTATGCATTCCACCACCAGTGGACGGCGTCCAGGCCTCCATTGTGCTTCCGAGGAGTTACTTGACCGGCAGCGGGCTTCTTCGCGCCGACGATGTGCACGGGCTCGTCTCGCCTGGTGACGTCGCTCCTTGTTCCCATGGCGAGTATCTCATGACCGAGACTCTGCCATCATCTAAGCCACCAAGAGACGCCGTCCACGCTTCTTTGGCCATGGACCTCGCCGCCGTGAGCTCTGCGACCACCGCATACTCCCGCGGCCGCAACTCCCTAGGCTCACTCGGAATTTCACCCTACAGGTGACACGGAGCTATTCTGTTTCCTCACACAACTATCAGAACGTCTCGACCGTTTGTCGCCGCTGAACTCCGAGTTCTCGCCTGCCGTTTCACCATGGCAGCTGTTTGGGCAGTACCAGAGTTCCATGACTTCCAAGACGACGTCTTCGGGTGGATTGAGACTGTCAACGCACTCGGCACCCTCCATGTCTGGCCGGAAGACCGAAAATGGTTATTTGGCATCGACCGCCTTCGCGGTGCGGCCAAGGCATGGCACGGCTATGAAGGGCGTCAAACAACAATCCTGGCCCGAATGGTGTGCAAAGTTGACGAGCCTCTTTCGCCCTCTTTTGATTTCTGCGACCCCCATCCTGCCAAGAGGTCTCTACTACGCATGACATTTGCGAACCACACCACCTCGACGGTGCAGCTCAGGCCCTTACGATCCCGGCCCTCCCCTCGGTGGCCAAGATCAAGGGAACAGTCCCGACGGTGTACCTGCGCCCTCCACCAACGTCCCTACCCTCGGATTTCAAGCTCCTGAGAACCTGCCACCAGATGGTACAGATGTCTCCTGCAGCTCCTTCACGGCAAATATCGCGGAACGAGCCGCGACAGACACCGAAAAAAGACCACCAGGTGGACTTCGCGGTTGAGAACTCAAACTCGTTGTCGCGACCCACCTCACGACCTTCCTTTCTCGTGAACCAGGCTGCCTCTAAGACACAGAAACCGATCACGCGGGCCCCAAGCTTACCTTCACCTTGGCACGTGGAGAAGCCGACACCTCTATTTGTCACCACGCCACCAGTTCACAAGCTGCACGAGCCTATGCCAGCAATCGATACCAATGTGCTCTTGACACCCCAGAGCTACCCACGCCAAGTTCAGCGCAGTCATTGGCCGATTGCGCAGATGGTCAAAGTGCCCTGAGTGACATCCAAGTTGCTGGTACAAGAGACCTGCCAATACAGCCCATGTGCGCCGATGGCTTGATTGATGGACTTCCGCAGCGATGTTGTCACATCCATGACTCCGCAGTCGACGCTTCCAGAATATCGGAGGCGCGCATCCGGAAAGCGCTCGAAGGGACGTTCCCATCCCGTTCAACGACGTCTCTCAGATGGAGGCCGGAGGGACCAGCAAGGCTGTAGACATCAAATGACATGCCACTTGGATCTAAGTGTCGCTCTCTGACGACCAAAGAAGGGGGAAGTTTTGCGGCAGACACAGCATGTGTGCGGTGCCGCTAAAGTAGTGGGTACTGTTGCGACTCGGGGTGTGGCAGCTCGAGATACAGGGCGTGGTATCCCACAGCTGGCCCCCATTTGTTGCGACCGGCCTTTGCAGGCACCGGAGACCCGGGAGGAAGATGCTGAGGAAGCATGAAGAGGCTGAAGGAAAACTGAACTGAGGTTTAATTACATTATTTATATGGCGAGCATTTGGCTCTACAACACGAAGACTTTGCTACATCGTGACGATCTCGTCGAAGGCTCGTGTCGAAGCTCTCCGAATCCTCCGAATCCTTC
>JALIZH010031317.1:0-20447 GCA_030522465.1 Rhipicephalus appendiculatus | reverse complement strand
TAGGTGGGATGCAAAACGGCTACTGCGCCCCCTGCCTTCAAAGCCACAACAGCACTTGCCCCCCCCCCCCCCCCCACCCCCCACTTCACGCACGCACACACGTACGGGTTTGCGCCCTCAAAACAAAATCCTGCCGACGCCTATGTACAGGCTGTTTCATACTTAGGGGAAATCTCGGAGCACCTGGCATCGCGATGCGACTAGCGCTGCAATCGCGCGCCGGCAGCAGCTCGCGCGTGCGCAGACGCTTCAAGGGTGTAGAGTTGAACCGCGTCGTCTGCTACGGCAGTGCGCGTGCCGCATTGTCGGCCAGCGCACGGATATTATTGTTAATGCGGGAACTGGGCCTGTACTCTGCAGTAATCATTTTCAGAAAAATTCTGCGCCGCAAGATGGGACACGACGAAACAAGGAACGAGAAACTCGCGCGTGCTTTCTTTCTTTGTGTCCCGTCTTGCTGCGCAGTTTTTTCAGATGTTCCCGTACCAACTTGCCCAACTTTCAAAGCTTGTCTGCAGTGCACTAAACGTTGTGCAACGCCAACCTCTCAGCCTTTATTCGTGATAATGGGGCACTAGAAACCGTATTTGACAGCATACCTCGTTTGCTCTATCGAAACATCGTGGTACTGTGTGCGTTCACGAATGTTTCTTCAGTGTGTGCGCGCCGCAGTAAGCTTGGATGAGGAAGACACGATAATGAGCATGCACCGTGCATGGTCTTTATTTGACTTTAAATAAAACAAAGCACTCAGTGGTGACTGCCGAGCAGCTGAGCGGGTTTAACACAACAAAACAAATGGGAATGAATTCAGGAATGATTCAGGTTAGAACAACCGCCTGAACATGCTTATTCTCGACGATATTTCATTACAACAGAAAGGACTCCCTCCCGGCGCCGAAATGCACTCGTGACGCTTCCAAGTTCATGTCCCCAGCGATGGTAGCGCTCATTCTAGACGGCAGTGAATGCATGGTGTCAGCGATGTGTTCTGCCGCAGCATGTCCCATACGTTGACGGTGGGGGCGTGGCATCACAAGATCCAGATTGAGCTGAATAAAACTGGGGCTCGTCTGCCGTACGTTTTTCTATTTTTTTCTTGTCTGAAAAGAGCAGTACTGTGTGAAAAGGCCGCCCCAATCGCAGGACCTGAATATAATCGAAAATGTCTGGGGCTTTATGAAAATGTAGCTGGCGCGCCATCCTCTACATAGCCTGTCCGAGGATCGGTTGTGGTCCGCCATCGTCCTGCGAGTGAACATCGCCCTGCGAGTGAATACATCGCTCATCGAGTCACTGCACGCCCCACTGCCGTCCAGAATGAGCGCCGTCATCACTGCCGCTGGTGACACGACAAGGTTCTAAGTTGGATGCGCCACGGGCGCATTTCGGAACCGGCTAGCTAGTCTTGTGGTAATGAAATGTCGTCGTAAAGAGACACGTTCAGGCTTTGTCCTCACCTAAAACGTTCCTGAATTTGTTCCCATTTGTTTTATCGTGTTAAGCCAGCGCAGCAGCACGACTTTTACTGTTAAGTGCTTTTTTTATTTAGAGTCAAATAAAGACAACGCACATTGCGTGCTAATTGTAGTGCCTTCCTCGTCCCAGCGTACTGCGGTGCACACACGGTGAAGAAATATTCATGAATGCACACAGCACCACGGCGTTTCGGAGAGAGCAAACAAGGTATGCTGTCAAATTCCGCTTGTAGCACCCCATTATCACAAATAAAGGCTGAGAGGTTGGCGTCGCACAACGTTTAGTGCACATTATCGGCCCAGTTCCTGCCCTAACAATGATATCCGCGCGCTGGCCAGCAATGCGGCAAGCAAGAGCCGCCGTAGCAGACGACGCGGTTCAAAACTATACTCCTGAATCATCTGCGCACGCTCGAGCTGCTGACGGCGCGTGGTTGCAGCGCTGGCCGCATCACGATGCCACGCGCTCCGAGATTTCCCCTAAGTGTGAAACAGCCTGTACATCGGCATTATTCTATTTGAATAACATCCCTTTGCATGCGTTGAAGAAGCGGGAGTTCGACGCTCGAACCCGAGCTGCGCTATAAGCATTGCACTGAAGCGACAAGCTCTAAATAATCGTATTATAATAAAATAAAATCCTTAAACCTCTGATCACTTTTCAACACGCAAACTGAGCTATTGCTACGGTTTACTAAAAATTAAAAACGCAGCGGCGCTGTGTAAACACGGCGGACTATGGGGGAGCGGGCGGCGCCGCGGCACGGATGGATGGATGGATGCTATGAGCGTCCCCTTTATAACAGGGGCGGTGACATGTCTGCCACCAGGCTCGAAAAAAAACTTTCTTTTTTATGGTGGCCTAATGCCTTATCTACATTGATTAAATCTATGTTATTACAGTAAAGAAAAATATAAGTTCACGGTCCATCTCTCTGCTTCTTAAGGCAGAATGACCTTATTTTCCCCCCTTCTTCATTTTTGTCCTTTATCTCTACTTTTCTGCCACCAATACTCTAACCGTCTCTTACTTATTTCTATCGCGGACGTGTTCAGCTTTCCATTGTTGTCCCTAAAACCCAAGGCTTCATGTAGACCCGTGTCCACACGTATATCTGGGTGGATATCGCCACATTCAATCAGTACATGTTCCATCGTTTCCTTAGTTCCCCCACAGCATGTACATTGTTCTTCTTCGTTACAGAATCTCGCTTTATAGCTACGCGTTCTAAGGCAACCCGACCTTGCCTCAAACAGTAAAGCGCTTCCCCTTGAATTATCATAAAACCTCTCCCTCCTTATTTCGTTTTTTCCCTTTCGGTAGTCACTGAGAGCCGGCTTCTTTTCCATCGCTGTCATCCAATAAGTCCTCTCCGCCTCTCTGACTTTTCGCTTAATGCTCCTTGTTGCCATGTCGCCCACACTGTTAGCCGTATATTTACTGGTGAGCCTCCTAGTTCTTTTTCTCCACTGCGTGTCGACGCTTTTTCTATACAAATACCTGAAAACCTTCCCTGCCCATCTACTCTCCTTCATTTTCCGCAGCCTCTCTTCAAATCTAATTTTGCTCTGAGCTTCCCTCACTTCAAAACCTGTCCATCCCATATCACCCTTTACAGCCTCATTTGTCGTCTTCCCGTGAGCGCCCAACGCGAGGCGTCCCACAGTCCTTTGATTTACATCCATTCCAGATTGCACCTCTGACTTCATGCACACCACTGAGTTCCCAAATGTAAGCCCCGGAACCATCACACCCTTCCACAGCCCTCGAAGCACCTCGTAGCTATTGTATCCCCATAACGCTCTGTGCTTCATGATTGCAGCATTCCTCTTTCCCTTTGTTACCGATGCTTTCTCTTGTACCTCCATATATCTACCCCCCTCATTTACCCACACTCCGAGGTACTTGTATTCGCTTACCCTCGGTATTTCTTGGCCCTGTATTAAGACCGCATGGTCTTCGTGATCATTGAATACCATCAATCCACATTTTGTTGCACTAAAACCTAGTCCTAGAGCCTCGCCCTCCCTTCCGCATATATCTGCCAGCCGCTGTATATCATCTTGACTGTCCGCAAATAAGACAATATCGTCAGCATAAAATAGACCTGGAAGCTTCTGCTCAACCATCGCGCCTGCCTGTTTGTGTGACAGATTAAATCCAATGTTGCTCCCTTCTAGCGCTTTTTCCATCCTCACCATGTACAGCATGAATAACAGCGGGGACAAAGGACATCCCTGTCTCAGCCCCTTGCTAATGTCAACGCTGTCCTTGCTGCTTATTCCTTCCCATTCTACACAAACTGTATTTTCTCGGTATATTTCCCTCAAAAGCTGTATACAGTCGTCACCTATGCCCACTTCCTTCAATATATCCCACAAAATTTCCTGATTAACGTTGTCATATGCCCCGGTGATGTCTAGATAAGCTACGTATAAGGGCCTGTTTTCTATTTTTGATATTTCTATACACTGTGTAAGAACAAACAGGTTATCGTCTAACCGCCTGTCGATTCGGAATCCATTCTGGAGTTCTCCCAAAATATCATTTTGCTCTACCCACGTTTCTATTTTTAATTTTACTGCCTGCATCGCCAACCGGTATAGCACCGATGTAATAGTTAGCGGTCTATACGAGCGAATGTTATCCTTTTCTCCCCTGCCTTTATAGATTAAGTTCATTCTACTTTTTCGCCAACTGTCTGGTATTTCCCTCTCCTGTAAGCACTTTTCTACGGCTTTCAGCAGTGCTTCTTTAGTGCTCTGTCCTAGTTCGTTAATTAGGCTGACGGGAACCCCATCTAAGCCCGGAGTAGTGCGCTTAGGAATTTTTCCTTCGGCCTTCTTCCAATTGAAATTTTCAAGTACTACATCTTCCTCGGTTGTACTCTTCTGTATACTTTTACTCACCGGGGGGAATCCCCTGGGCGACCTTTTTAAACGAATCGGCTGTTACCTTTCGGATGTAACCTAGCGCTTCATACCCTTCCAATTGATTTCCTTCTTCATCTACCATATGTTGTTGCATTGTTACAGACTTCCTACCTAGCGCTTTTAGGTGGCTCCAAAATATCCTAGGCGCGGCCTTCTTCTTTTCGCGAATCTCTGTCATCCAGCGTTCACTTTCGCCTTTAATTTTTGCCTCGACTAATTTCTGCACAATGGATTTTTGCTCTAAATATATTTCCCATACTTGGTTGACTTCATCCTGTGGCCGCTTCTCCTTTTTTGCTTGTCTGTGCTGCCGTGATGCCTCACGTCGCTTCTCGATCGCATCCCGGATTTCTTTGTTCCACCAACTTTTTGGCTTTCTCTTTCCTTTCCAAGAAATAGTTTTCTTCTCTTTTTCTATTTCTTTCGTGATTACATGTAGCAGCTCACTATACTTCCAGTCTTTGCCTGGAAGTTTGTCTACTTCTTCCTCGACTCTTGCGGCTATATTAGTTATTTGTTTCTCATTTAAATATGAGCTGCCAATGTTCGATTCTAGGTTCTTATTTTCAGTTTTATATCCCATTTGTAATGTTATGCGTTTATGATCACTACCCAAGCTGTTAATGCCTTCCTCGTCTATTCTCATCTCTCTAAGTTTGTCATAGATTCCTTCTGTCGTGAGACAATAATCCATGCTCGACTGCCTGTTTCCGACTTCCCACGTGATGTGTCCCTCAGACTTAGGCCCCGCGTTAACTATTTCAAGACTATGTTGCTCGCAGAGATCTAGCAATAACTTGCCATTGGAGTCTGAATATCCGTCAAGGTCATGTATGTGTGCATTCATGTCCCCTAGAAGGATTATTTCGGCATCATGACCAAATTCTTTAATATCGGTGCTTATGCATTTCACTATCTCCAGATTCTTTTATCTGCAGTGGCACCCACTCGCGCTGCAGCGCTCCAAGCGGCAGCCGCAGACATTCATCCGATCTGGTGCCACCTGGAAGGCCGCGGACGGCACACTAGCCAGTATAGTCTAGGCACTATAGGGCTACCACGTGAGGGCTACTAATACAAGTACCTTAGCAAGGTACCCCCTACATCATATTTTTGAAGCACCCGCTACACTCTAAGACAAAAGGGTGTTAAAAAGGTGTGTGGTTCGTCCCTTCGGGGGACTAATGGGACTGCCACAACCATTAGTCCCTTTAAGGGACTAACGGCACCGGGTCTAACAGTTAGTACCCACAAGTTAAGTTAGCCCCCCTCAAGGGAGTAACATTTAGTCCTCACATTTACACCTTACCGGGCAACCGTTAGTCCCCACAGTTGCACCTGAGTGGACTAACATTTAGTCCTCACATTTACACCTTACCGGGCAACTGTTAGTCCCCACAGTTGCACCTCAGTGGACTAACATTTAGTCCTCACATTTACACCTTACTGGGCAACCGTTAGTCACCACAGTTGCACCTCAGTGGACTAACATTTAGTCCTCACATTTACACCTTACTGGGCAACCGTCAGTCCCCACAGTTGCACCTCAGTGGACTAACATTTAGTCCTCACATTTACACCTTACCGGGCAACCGTTAGTCCCCACAGTTGCACCTGAGTGGACTAACATTTAGTCCTCACATTTACACCTTACTGGGCAACCGTCAGTCCCCACAGTTGCACCTCAGTGGACTAACATTTAGTCCTCACATTTACACCTTACTGGGCAACCGTTAGTCACCACAGTTGCACCTCAGTGGACTAACATTTAGTCCTCACATTTACACCTTACTGGGCAACCGTCAGTCCCCACAGTTGCACCTCAGTGGACTAACATTTAGTCCTCACATTTACACCTTACTGGGCAACCGTTAGTCCCCACAGTTGCACCTCAGTGGACCAACATTTAGTCCTCACATTTACACCTTACTGGGCAACCGTCAGTCCCCACAGTTGCACCTCAGTGGACCAACATTTAGTCCTCACATTTACACCTTACCGGGCAACCGTTAGTCCCCACAGTTGCACCTGAGTGGACTAACATTTAGTCCTCACATTTACACCTTACTGGGCAACCGTCAGTCCCCACAGTTGCACCTCAGTGGACTAGCATTTAGTCCTCACATTTACACCTTACCGGGCAACCGTTAGTCCCCACAGTTGCACCTCAGTGGACCAACATTTAGTCCTCACATTTACACCTTACTGGGCAACCGTTAGTCCCCACAGTTGCACCTCAGTGGACCAACATTTAGTCCTCACATTTACACCTTACTGGGCAACCGTTAGTCCCCACAGTTGCACCTCAGTGGACTAACATTTAGTCCTCACATTTACACCTTACTGGGCAACCGTTAGTCCCCACAGTTGCACCTCAGTGGACTAACATTTAGTCCTCACATTTACACCTTACTGGGCAACCGTTAGTCACCACAGTTGCACCTCAGTGGACTAACATTTAGTCCTCACATTTACACCTTACTGGGCAACCGTCAGTCCCCACAGTTGCACCTCAGTGGACTAGCATTTAGTCCTCACATTTACACCTTACCGGGCAACCGTTAGTCCCCACAGTTGCACCTGAGTGGACTAACATTTAGTCCTCACATTTACACCTTACTGGGCAACCGTTAGTCCCCACAGTTGCACCTCAGTGGACCAACATTTAGTCCTCACATTTACACCTTACTGGGCAACCGTTAGTCCCCACAGTTGCACCTGAGTGGACTAACATTAAGTCCTCACATTTACACCTTACTGGGCAACCGTCAGTCCCCACAGTTGCACCTCAGTGGACTAGCATTTAGTCCTCACATTTACACCTTACCGGGCAACCGTTAGTCCCCCACAGTTGCACCTCAGTGGACCAACATTTAGTCCTCACATTTACACCTTACTGGGCAACCGTTAGTCCCCACAGTTGCACCTCAGTGGACCAACATTTAGTCCTCACATTTACACCTTACTGGGCAACCGTTAGTCCCCACAGTTGCACCTGAGTGGACTAACATTTAGTCCTCACATTTACACCTTACTGGGCAACCGTCAGTCCCCACAGTTGCACCTCAGTGGACTAGCATTTAGTCCTCACATTTACACCTTACCGGGCAACCGTTAGTCCCCACAGTTGCACCTGAGTGGACTAACATTTAGTCCTCACATTTACACCTTACTGGGCAACCGTTAGTCCCCACAGTTGCACCTCAGTGGACCAACATTTAGTCCTCACATTTACACCTTACTGGGCAACCGTTAGTCCCCACAGTTGCACCTGAGTGGACTAACATTTAGTCCTCACATTTACACCTTACTGGGCAACCGTCAGTCCCCACAGTTGCACCTCAGTGGACTAGCATTTAGTCCTCACATTTACACCTTACCGGGCAACCGTTAGTCCCCACAGTTGCACCTCAGTGGACCAACATTTAGTCCTCACATTTACACCTTACTGGGCAACCGTTAGTCCCCACAGTTGCACCTCAGTGGACCAACATTTAGTCCTCACATTTACACCTTACTGGGCAACCGTTAGTCCCCACAGTTGCACCTGAGTGGACTAACATTTAGTCCTCACATTTACACCTTACTGGGCAACCGTCAGTCCCCACAGTTGCACCTCAGTGGACTAGCATTTAGTCCTCACATTTACACCTTACCGGGCAACCGTTAGTCCCCACAGTTGCACCTGAGTGGACTAACATTTAGTCCTCACATTTACACCTTACTGGGCAACCGTTAGTCCCCACAGTTGCACCTCAGTGGACCAACATTTAGTCCTCACATTTACACCTTACTGGGCAACCGTTAGTCCCCACAGTTGCACCTGAGTGGACTAACATTTAGTCCTCACATTTACACCTTACTGGGCAACCGTCAGTCCCCACAGTTGCACCTCAGTGGACTAGCATTTAGTCCTCACATTTACACCTTACCGGGCAACCGTTAGTCCCCACAGTTGCACCTCAGTGGACCAACATTTAGTCCTCACATTTACACCTTACTGGGCAACCGTTAGTCCCCACAGTTGCACCTCAGTGGACCAACATTTAGTCCTCACATTTACACCTTACTGGGCAACCGTTAGTCCCCACAGTTGCACCTCAGTGGACCAACATTTAGTCCTCACATTTACACCTTACCGGGCAACCGTCAGTCCCCACAGTTGCACCTCAGTGGACTAACATTTAGTCCTCACATTTACACCTTACTGGGCAACCGTTAGTCACCACAGTTGCACCTCAGTGGACTAACATTTAGTCCTCACATTTACACCTTACTGGGCAACCGTCAGTCCCCACAGTTGCACCTCAGTGGACTAGCATTTAGTCCTCACATTTACACCTTACCGGGCAACCGTTAGTCCCCACAGTTGCACCTGAGTGGACTAACATTTAGTCCTCACATTTACACCTTACTGGGCAACCGTTAGTCCCCACAGTTGCACCTCAGTGGACCAACATTTAGTCCTCACATTTACACCTTACTGGGCAACCGTTAGTCCCCACAGTTGCACCTGAGTGGACTAACATTAAGTCCTCACATTTACACCTTACTGGGCAACCGTCAGTCCCCACAGTTGCACCTCAGTGGACTAGCATTTAGTCCTCACATTTACACCTTACCGGGCAACCGTTAGTCCCCACAGTTGCACCTCAGTGGACCAACATTTAGTCCTCACATTTACACCTTACTGGGCAACCGTTAGTCACCACAGTTGCACCTCAGTGGACTAACGTTTAGTCCTCACATTTACACCTTACCGGGCAACCGTTAGTCCCCACAGTTGCACCTCAGTGGACCAACATTTAGTCCTCACATTTACACCTTACTGGGCAACCGTTAGTCCCCACAGTTGCACCTGAGTGGACTAACATTTAGTCCTCACATTTACACCTTACTGGGCAACCGTTAGTCCCCACAGTTGCACCTCAGTGGACCAACATTTAGTCCTCACATTTACACCTTACTGGGCAACCGTTAGTCCCCACAGTTGCACCTGAGTGGACTAACATTAAGTCCTCACATTTACACCTTACTGGGCAACCGTCAGTCCCCACAGTTGCACCTCAGTGGACTAGCATTTAGTCCTCACATTTACACCTTACCGGGCAACCGTTAGTCCCCACAGTTTCACCTCAGTGGACCAACATTTAGTCCTCACATTTACACCTTACTGGGCAACCGTTAGTCACCACAGTTGCACCTCAGTGGACTAACGTTTAGTCCTCACATTTACACCTTACCGGGCAACTGTTAGTCCCCACAGTTGCACCTCAGTGGACTAACATTTAGTCCTCACATTTACACCTTACTGGGCAACCGTTAGTCCCCACAGTTGCACCTCGCCGGACGAACGGTCGGTCCACTCAAATATTCCCAGGATGATTTTCTATACTTACTCTCCGCAAGGCTTAATACTTTGCTCGCGTGTTTTTCTCCGCAGTCAGCAACGAATGGCGCGGAAAAGGACACGCGAAAAAAATATTTCGTCGCGTTTCACTGCTTTCGCAGTCAATGCAACAACGAAATACAAAAGTGAGACAATGAACTGTTTTATTTTTCTATATACATATAAAATTTCGGCATTCTTTCGGTGAATTCACTGTGAAATGTCAAATACAGGCCCAGCCGCGTTGTCATATCTCGTACAGTCGCCTTTGTGAAGCTGCTCCAATGGAAGCGATAGATGGCTGGCATTGCACGCACCAGCGCACGTAGCCTTCTGCACGTAGTGGACAACCAATGCACAAAAACATTGCAAGTAGTTCGTCACACGTGACAGAGAGGATGAAGACACACGCACATGGGAAATACATGAAGGTGAAATAAATACGTGCGTCTAAATGTGGCATGCAAATATTTTCACCGTGATGTCATACATCGAAAACGCATTTCGAGTCACATTGCGCAACAGCCGTAGCCATCACGACGAGGCGCCACCAACCATCTTGCCGCTAACGAGTCGGCGGGTTTACTGCGAGCGACGTCGTACTGCTCGAGCACGCGAACGCGGGGCTGAACGCGGAGCTTCTGCCGCCAGCGAACCTTGAACAGAAGAGCGAGCGAACGCGGGGCCGCCGCCGAGCTGCTTCCGAGCGAGCGCCAATGAAGCCGACGGTAATAGCGACCAATTTCAACAAAGTTCCTAGAGCGAGCGGCATAGTACAGTGACCTAACTCTGGGCCGCCGCCACGAACGGCGCAACGCTGCTTCCGAGCGAGCGCCGAAGGCGACGACCGTAATGGCAACAAAGTTCTGCTAAGTTCCTCGAGCGAGCGGCTGAGTGCAGCGAGCGAACGCGGGGCCACCGCCGGGGCCTCCGCCACAACGGCACCGAGGCCGAGCTGCCTGCGACCGAGTGACGGGGAAGGCAACGGTAATGGCGACCAACTTCCACAGAGTTCCGAAGCACAGCTTAAGTCGGCTAGCTAAAGTCCCCGCCAGCTGCCGCTACACTTCAAGCGCGCGACATACAACCAAGCTCGTTGCCGGCAACCGCAAATGCGTTTTGGACAAGTCGCACCGCGGCGGCTAGGCCTCTGCCCAATATCGCGAGCCCGCAGCTCATCACCGCGGCGAACACTCGATGAGCGAGCGTCCGAGTGGCCGACAACAATGGCGGCCGATTTCCAGGCAGTCACAAAGCACAGGCGAGCTCACACCCAAGCCGACCTTCGTGGTGCATTTCGTGCGCGCGATATACAACACTATCGAGCCCGTTGCCAAAAATCGCGATGCGTTTCGCGCACGTGACAGGTACGGCAGAATGAAGTATTATCACTTACTTGTGAAAGGATCCAGCGCCGATTTCTTCGCAGAGTAAGACTGAAATCATGGATGCGATAGGCCTACTGTATTCTCGGCCGCCATTCCCAGCCGGTGGCGACGCAGTGCCTTGACTGCGCCAGCACGGCGTCGACGGCGTCGACGGCGTCACGACGTGTCGACAGTAGCTGCTGACTTCATAGGGGCGGCGAAACGTAAAAGCAGCCCCATCGCACGCTCATCTACGCATACGTCCATATCTTCTAAACCACCGCGGCGTGGTTCCTAGATCGTTGAACTCTCCGAGCGCGGCCCCAACGCGCCACATCGAAAACAAGCGAGAAGACTGACCCATGAGCGAGGAGGACGGTTAGTTCCCTTGACAACGGTTTGCACACGTGACGTATCTCTGCACACGGCCTGCATCTCCCTCGCGGTTCATCCCTTGGGAGACTAATTGGTTGCACACGGCACGCATCCCTCCGTGGTTACTCCTTCAAGGGTCTATCCGTTCATCGCGCGTGCCTATTGGGCTCCGTTACACCTCTTTCGGGTAATTTTGCCTTAGAGTGTACGCCATTATTCGTCATTCTGCGGAAAAGCGAGGTACCCGCTACGTATTTGCAAGGCATATGTGCTCTTTGCTGATGTGGTGGCTGATGACGATGAAGAATTATGGCTGAGCCCTTTGTAATGGGTTGGAAGCATTCAGCGACCCACTCGTTACGCAATTCGTATTGTGTGACGCCTGGTTACACAATTTGCATTGAGTGACGTCTGGTTGTTATTTTACTCTTCTACCAGGCTGTATTACTCGTAGATATGTTAACGCCGTTCTTTGCCTGACATTACGCTTGTATAGGGTCATTTTACTATGGACTTACGAGCACAGGCATGGCTCTGTGGTAGAATACTGGGCTGCCACGGGGAGCGCCTCGGTTCGAACCGCGTTCCATCCGTCTCGCTTTTTTAGGTGCGAAGTAGCTTAAGGCGAAGTTAAATCCGGTGGTGGTGGTGGTGTGCGTCCTGACCACTCTTACTGCGCAAGCGCAAACCCTTTCAACAAAAAATCCTCCTCTCCCCCTTTCTCTCCTCTAGGCATCCCTGCCCGCGGCGACCACACCTTCAATGCGCGTGCGCGTCCCCTCCCTCTCTCCCCTCCTACGCTCCCCCTCTCTCCTCTAGGCATCCCTGAGAGCGGCGTCTACACCCGCACTGCGCATGCGCGTCCCCTCCTCTCTCGCCTCGCGACGCCGACGCAGGCAGCGTCTGCTAGCGAGTTTCTTGGTTCTGCTCGCGCTGCACAACCGTTAACTGGCCACCCGGTATATATGGCACTGGATCTTGACCTACAAGGTAGTGCCGGTGGGAGATTTCTCCTGTGCGTTGTTGAACAATCGTTAACTAAAAGCGGACTGCGGGTCTCTCTGTCCAGTCGGAGTATCCTGTCTCTCATTGCCCATTAGCAGCGATTGGCATGTTCCAGTAGGAAACACCGGTCCATCACTGCGTGCTTTGCGCCTCCCCAGGTTTCTCTCCTGCGCAACGCTGCGATGAGCGTCAGCGTCAACGCCACCGCCAGTGTAAGCGTTAGCGCCCGCTGTTTCGCATCTACACATGGTTTCCTTTAGCGGGAGATGGTGTAATTTTTTTTCTTATTTCGTGTGATGTGGGTTACGGACACCGGCGGTGGCGGCAGCGATGTGGCGGTGGCAGACAGCTACGGCGCCACAAACTGACCTTGTTTTGATTTTGTGACAACTTCAGTTGTGATATTATTTGATTAGGGCACAAAGTCGTAATTTCCAGCAGAATTTTCGCTTTCGCATATTTTGTCAGTCAATGTATCGTTCATACTATACCTCCGATGAGCCGGAAGAAATTGGTTAGTTTTTGCAATAAATATAATTTGCAAAAAATTCTAGGCAGAAGTCGACAAAAAAGAGCTCGCGAGACGTTAGAAGCGTTTTTTATCAGAAAAGGAGATGAGGAATGTAAGCGGTACTTCCATTGCGCTGTATAATTCGGAGATTCAATTTCTTTCGCGACTTGTTTCATTTCTCTCTTCTTTTTAATCTATATTGGCGGTTATGACGGTGCGCCTGCGCAGCTTATTGATATATAAACATGTGAATCAGCCTTCAATTAAATCAGTTATTAGTGTGCGCCTGAGGAGTGTGTAAGCGGTACTTCCATTGCGCTGTATAATGCGGAGATTCAATTTCTTTCGCGACTTGTTTCATTTCTCTCTTCTTTTTAATCTATATTGGCGGTTATGACGGTGCGCTTGCGCAGCTTATTGATATATAAACATGTGGATCAGCCTTCAATTAAATCAGCTATTAGTGTGCGCCTGTGCTCGTCTGTTCCTTCCTGGTGTCCGCATCCCTACATCTAGGATTTTCTACCTGATTCAGGGATTTGGCGTCTTCCTATTGAATGTAGGTGTTTTTCATACGCTTTAAAAATGTTACGTTACGCAGTCTAATAAGAACCTAATCACGCTTTTTCTAAGCTACAAAAAAAAAAAGACGTCAAGGTTCGCTGTTTGCTGTTTTTCATTTAATAGAGCTTTGGTGTTCCGCTGGGCCGAGATTATTGTATGCTGAATACTGGGCGGAAATGAAACTTTGTCGATGTAAGTGTGTAGCATGCACGAGCGCATTATCATGAGCGCCCGCAGTGATTGCTGCTCTGTGAACTTTTGTCGCATGCCTTCAGCGTGCAAGATCCTCATGCCTAATTACTTCTGCACCAGCAGAACTTGAGAGAAAGAGAACGAAAGTGGGCCTGACAGCTGGATGGGTTCGTACGGATTCAGTTTTAGGAGAACGGCGTGACGAAAAGAGACCACAAGACTGTTTGTATGTTTTTAGTCTTTCCGTCACGCAATAAAAGCGAAAATCGTGACAAAAATATTCGGCCAAATGTGAAGCTCATTGAACGTGCACAAGGATGGCTATCAACCAGTAAGAAAAAGGTGCCCCCGTATTTTAACTGCCACTCATCCAACGCTGATTCAAAATGTGAAGAATTTGGAATTCACCGCCACCTCGCAAGGTGCAAACACAAGTCGCTACAGACTTTCAATTGACCCACACGATCACATCTATGCTTTCAATGACTGGGCCAAGTGAACTTGACAAATCTATCTGTCCCTGTAGCAACTGTTGCCATCTACCAGTGCTTTATTTGCAATTAGTCCGCATAAAATGTAGAAAAAAGACCTTCTGTGGCTATCATTATGATGCTTTTTACTTCCACAAAGATTCAGAAGAATTGGGTCAGAAAGCAAACAATCTTTATACTTTGTTAAAAGTGCATTAACCTGAATTAGTACATTAAAAAGGCAATCTAGAAAGTTTTACTGCAATCTAGGTTTTTTTCGGGGGGTGAACCTAGGGATAAATCGTTGACTTTGGTTGACATCACTGTGTCTAGTTGCGCTATTCACGATGTTTGTTATGTCCAAATATCAACTCGCCCAACTGCCAACTCTTAAAACAGACCCTTATACTGTTGTTATCGAGGTAGGGCACCCGCAGGGACACTGGGGGAAACTCTTCCTCCCCCCTCGCTGCGGAGAATGTAATTGTCACACACACCTGCTCTCTCTTTATAAACCGGGCGCTTCTACGTGCAGGTGCGACTACGACGCAGCGATGTCCGCAAAGGACCGGTCCTGGCCTTTCAAGTATGTCAGGAATGCGTCGGTGGTGGACTGCGTCGCGCGAAAGGATGCATCAATTGAGCGCTTCACTCGATATCTCTTTCGGGGGGACCTGTGTTTGCGAAGAGTGGTCTGCAGGTACGGATTATTGCTCATCAAAACTTCACAGCTTCAAGAAGGGACATCTTCACCCCCCCTCTCTCTCTCTTTACTTGTGGTGGTCATGGAGACAAGGTTAAGTGGAAGCCCGCTTGGAGGTGGTGACCGTGGGCGATCGAGGGAAGTTCTCTACAAAGGGTCACTCGTACAGAGATTGGGCAGTTCTAATTAAGGCGTTTTCCTAACTAAGGATATCAACTCTGTATAACGAGCCGCCGAGCTCCAACCCGGCACGAAGCTGTTGTAAGACGATTCTGTCCTCTTACAAATGTAAATAATCTTCTGTTACGTTTCTTCCTCACGAGTCACTTTCTGTCTCGGCTCTCTGCTCCTAATGTCCACAGGCCTGCGGTTCGACACCTCCCATCTGCACTACACTACCCGCTGTTCGGCTCCTGCAGCAGGTTAGTCGTAAAAATGTCCTCAAGCAGACTGCGCTGCTTGACACGAACCCACATTCGAAAACGTTTTCATCAGCCGCGACTGCACCCTCCTTTCAGTCATAGTTGCAAAATAAAAATTCAGAGCAAAATGTAAGAATCTGCGGACCAACTGGGTGCATTAGTCATTCCACATGACACGTTCATTGCATCGCGTTGGCGTCCAAGATAGCGGAGCGCTTTCCTGGAAGCAGCGATCCGGTCGGCCGGAAACGCTTACCAGAAAAAGGAGGATGACACAGTTGGAGAAGCATTGGTCAAAGCTATAGCAAATAGCGATGGTATACCAATCCGGAATATTTGTTGTGCTTGTTACATCGTGCATGCAACAGCGCTTTGCTTTCCCAAATAAACTCAGATTGCTCTGGCGTCCGTGTAACTGTGCTCAGCGACAGCGACATGCTGTGCTCTCAAGTTGCTGCGTAAAAACGGAACATGTTTCTTCATCAAGCGAATACTTCCGTGCCAACTATGACTACATGCTGCATGACGCTGGCATGAATCCCAGAAAATTTTCCAGATATTTGCTTTGAAAGGCTTGGAATAACTAACTAAATTGAGGTGATTCCTGTGGGCGCACACATGTCCACGTTACTCATGTCCACGTTACCATATATGATTTTGTGTAAACAAATATTTTTCATGTGCCTTCCCTGCTATAATCTCTGAAGAGATTGGCATTATTATTAAATAAAATAAATACATAAATAAATAAATGAATAAATAAGCTGCACTGCACCTGTAGAGGAGCTTCTGGGCGTAACTTGAGCTTGACGCTGCAATGACAACTAAATTCAGTTGTGGATGTAGTTATGAATTAATATGAGCTTCTATGTAGTCTTTTATCCGTTTCAATTATCTGCGTTCACAAGGTGCGTGAAGGGAAACTGTAAAGGGAAGTACGTCATGATCACTTCAGCTACCGAAGAAGTGATATCAGGAGCTGGAGTTTCAATGCTATCGACAGGGAGCATTGAACGTGCCCATAGGTGGGGAGATGTAGAGCAGGCAATAGACCCAGTATTGTATAATTCGCAGCGCACGGAAGCAAGGAATCGATTTACTGAAGGCAACTTTGCGCAAAGCAGGGGTTGTCCTCACCACCCGCGTTGCACGAAAAAAAAAAAAAGAAAACCTCAGCGAGTTTAGTGAAATATGCGCCCTGGTAAAACACTTAGTATGAGCACTTGATTAAACCACAACAAAGACTTGGCAGGCGGTAAATGCCATATTTACGATCCACATGAATGTGCGCGTTAGCGTAGAACATTGTAAACCTATAAACAGGAACCGGGCTCAGTTTCCAGCTCTTTTATTACCAATGTTAACACCTTCTGGACCCACGCACAGCACTAAAATTAGTGCAGCTTCCTCTAAGTCTCGCAAGGCTGTGTCACAGCAGAGCTGGTGGGCACTTAGTTGGTCCTGAACAAGGAGAACGATATGACTGGCTAAAGTGCCATAACGTAACTTTATTGCATTGTACAGTCTCGTCGCCTAATTTAGCATACATCTGCTTCGGTATCCCAAAACACGATTACTGAGGAGACAAATTATACTAATGCTATATATTGCACCTGCTCATTCAATGCAGGCCAGACGGTGCTTGAAAAGTCGTAGAATGTTCTCATTCACGCCCAAATAAGTTATTCTTGAGGCGGTGGTTTACAGTGTTTTTTTTTCTCCACTCTATTCATTCGTTCATTAACTCATTCAAGGAAACATCGGCGTACGAATGCTACTCGAGAAAGACAGGAACAGATACATCAGCAATTTACGCTTTTTTGTGCTGGTTTTATGTGCTGTCCTTAGAACATTTCGGCATTTCATGAATTGTTGAACCCCAAGCGAGGACATTAAATGAGTATACCACTTAGCCCTTTTGGGATACGCTTCCGCGATACGTATATGCCCCGCCTCTTCACCGAATCGCGGTTGGCAAGCTTTAATATAAGCAATTTTGAACGCCCTCATCGAAAGCTAGAAAAGAAAGTTAAGAAATACTGAGAGATACCTGCCCTTGCTCCGGGATAGTAACGTTGAACACAAGCTCTGGCGATGTCCATCGTTTCGAGGCCCGAGTCGGCTCAGAGAAGAGAATTGGGACACTGCCTGACGAAGTCCACAGTTGCAACCACAACTACGGACTGTCCAGAGAGCTCACAATGTTGCGATGAGGCTAGGTCTCCCCTTTCTCACGTGGGAGTGATCCACGGCGTTGCTCCAATAAAGTTGCGTTTCTCGGGACCGAAATAAATTTCTCCATCTATACATCTGTCTCCACCCCGTCGTCAAAGGCCATGACATATCTCAAATATTTGTGCCGATGAGCTATTGCAAAACGTACTACAGTCGACTTCAGACAAAAACTAAAAAAAGAGGGCTTGATGAACATTCGTGGTCGTTTACCCTTGCAGCCTGTTCAAGTGAAGAAAAAAAATAACAAGCGACCAACTGCGTCAAGCTTCGTACTTCTATTTAAGAAACACGGAATTCAAAAGTGAAGCGAGCCACACTGGGCACAATGCTCATCGACTTCCCTCGACGATGATCTTCCTCTTGGCGTCTCTCTTCGGCAGAGAACGCAGTAGCCTTTCCTGGAAGTTCGTTTCACCCCAGCGCAAGTAGTTCACTGCCTGCACATACTGCCGTATGTCTTCATCCAGCGCATTTAGTGCCATCTCGTCAAGCCACGACCACCACCAGTCTGTTGACGCCGTCCAGTTGAGCTCGCCGTTGAGCCAATAGAAATTCCCAGCGGCACCATTCACTTGCGACGAAGCACCTGTACAACGTATGACATTTATACTGTTAGCTCTACACGAATGTGCAATGAGTGAAAACTTAAAAATTAACTCGCCTATCGCATAAATTCGCGCATTCACTCGTATACGTGCCTCCAAGAAGGGCGGACGTTTAGCTTCACAAGAAAGTTTCAAGCCTTTGACTTCATTACTCTTCGCTGAAACTGATGCGTTCTCTAACTTGAGCGTCGATGTGTACAGCGTTCACAGTGTAGTCGGCATGGCTGGCAAAGGCCAAGTTATGCTTACCATTTAATTAACACAATCACATCGATTTGTTCGTAACGCTTTGGTGAAAGTCAAAAAATTGGGGGACCCTTAAGCTTCGCCTTTAAGAGTTGAACGCGATAGCGATATCCTGTCCCTAGTCCGTACTTCAATCCTTTAGTGCACACTGTTTAATGCGTAGCATGCTTTAAACCACGAGCAATTATGCGCGGTAAATGCGGGAAATGTTTTCGAAGTTGCTATGCACCCACTACGTGGTCTTAAGGGAATACGCGCAGTAACGTGCGTGCCTTTTGTAATGGGTACACGGCTTTGAACCACAATGTCGTTATGATATTCGCATCTTCTGACGCCCGATGGCTATGCAAGCTTGTACCACGCAATATTACTGCGATATTACATGTTGTATTGTGACGCCTGTATACAGGACGCGCGTGTTTGCAAATCATGAAAGTTATTTTCACTGCAATTCCAAGCAGAGGAAGTTATTCTATATGTACTCACCAGCAGAAGCGTGGCTGCGTGGTAGAACACCTGCTTGCCACGCAGACGACCCGGGTTCGAGCCTCATTCGGACCCGGAAATTTTTAATATTTATTTTATTTGCATATTTCTCAATTTTTCGGTCGCGGACAAGATGATGATTTTTCGCTCACAACCAACGACGCCGACGCCGACGCCGGAATTTCTGCGAAACGAGCTCTTTAACGCTATGGCGTTAACATTGCGGCACTGGAAGCTCCGCGCTGACTGCTTCGCGTGACAGCGAATCCAAACATGCGCAAAATCTGATGGCAATTTCCGTATGACACTTAAACATGTACTTGAGCAATGAAATTACATTGTCTGCACATGCGCGCACAACGATGTTGCACGAAAGCAGCCTTTTAAACCTGCCTGATTGCACGTGACTTCGATTACTGCATGCATGGCTGATTGGTTGCCGATACCTAGGACACAGATTGAAACTTGTCCTGAAGGCGTGTATACCCAGTAAAAAAAGCCACAGTTTCGCCACAAGGGCGAAGCGATGAATGCGATAACAAGAAATTGGAATGTTACACGAAGAACTACAAGCACCTCCATGCGTGTAGCGCGCCGCTGAATCACAATGAAGGACACTCGACAAGAACGCGCAGCTATAAACAGAACAAGCGTGAACTAACAACTGTCAGAATTGTTACGTCTTTGAGTTTAAGCAGTGCGCTTCAAGTGCCGACAATGCAGAACCCGACGCTCTCCCAAATATTTCTTTTCTTGCGATGGCAATTATATGGACACTCTCGGCTGGTTTTTGCCGTCGGCGTCGCCGTTGGCCGCCGCCGTCACCCCCCGTATATGTATATATATAACCGGCCCCGCCCGTCGTTCGTGAGCGTGAAAAGACGTGAGGGGGGGGGGGGGGTCCCTCGAGCGACCTTCGATTTTACCTGCGCGGTCGTCGCGGGCGCGCGCGTTATCTCCCCTTCTCGGCGGCCGACAGCGGGGGGCCGGTGTACCCTTCTACGTGCTGCGCTCTCAACGCGAAGAGAATGTGGTGAGCAGTGTCCCTGGAGGGGCCGTATGCTCTTAAAGCAGCGTTTTCTAGAGTTGCGTGAGATCGGATCCAAAAGAGTTAGCTGCCAGCCTCACTTCGTATAACATTACAATTTGTTGCTATCGCATTCATTGCTTCACGCTTGCGGTGAAACTGGGACTTTTAATATTTCTTTTAAACCGCGGCGCGTGGAGTGACTCCTCTGCGTCTCCTGCCCCACACGGTGGCATCTGACCCAACGTGTTCCCGGCGTTCTTTATTGTTGTTTTTTTTTTCGTTCCACATCACAAATGGGTACAGACAGGGGCCACTTTTTCGGGCGCGTCTCTTTAGGGCAGTTTTCGATTTGAAAGAAAATGTAAGATTGTGTCGCGATAGAAAACACGCTTAAGCTCCTCCGAGATCTGCGTGCCGCCAGAGGTAAATGTTGTA